>JAMKCH010001639.1:0-71975 GCA_023653785.1 Ophioderma brevispina
TAGGCAGGTGACATGCCGTGGATGTCCTTGAGAAGCAGAACCTTATAAACTACTCTCTGATTGGAAGCCAATGAAGTTGGTAGAGAGCTGATGTGATATGTTCCCCTCGATGTATTTTAAGGAAAAGACAGAAAGAAAATACAGGCGCAGGTTTCTCGGCAAAAATATGTAATCCGGCATTTTGTACTGAAAAATATTATTTTCTAAACGCTTTTTTTGGAAATTCATTTTCGGAAACTTACTATTTGTTTTCATGTAAAAAAGTGCGTTTGTAAGATTTCAATAATGTCGGGAAATTTGGAAATTCCTGGGATTATGATATTATTGGGAAAGGGGGTTTGGGTACTTATTTGAGGTGTCGCATAGTTACGCATTGATAGAAAATTTACCATTACAGCCGGGACGTTCCGTTAGCAAAAATATGTAACAAATGTAACAACGTTATACTGAAAATCAGTACGTTACTCGTTAGGTACACGATGGTTCAACTGAAAATATATAGCTTCTTTCGAATATTTGAGGAGCCGTTTCAAGTGCTAATCTTTCAGTTTTAGAACCTGCATTGGGATGGATGTGTGTAATGATTGACTGTCACGCCAATATTCTAGAAGGTAACAAACCGAGGACTATAATTCAGCTTGAGTCGAAAACTACTGTTAGGTCTCCTTTAATTTAGTTCGCATAAGGCTTTCTGATAAATGTTTGATTTTTCATTTATTTATTTATTTCAGGTATATAAAAAACAGCTAACAGGCAGCATATGCTGATAAGCGTTAAAATTACAATATTAAAATACAAATATACATAAGATATAGATATATTTTTCAATATAGGTATGCATTACTCCTCAGTTACTGTACCCGACAGTTATGAGTGAAAATTCTCTGGATTTACGCCCTTCTTGTCGTTTCTGCTTTCTGCAATTACAATTTCCTGAAGGTTACAAAAATTGAAAAAAAGAAGCTTCATAATGAATGGACAACTTTGTGTTTTTAGAGGAGACCTCAAAAACCGAAGAAAAATATTCCTTTCTTGTATTCACAACTAAAAGAAAAATATTCTTTGCTCCTCCACACAACAAAAGAAAAATATTCTTTGCTTGTCCATACGACCACAACTCACAAAAGGTTCAGTCGGTTTCATTTTTTCTGTAAATTCAGGTTCGACGTTGAAATTGATATGTGTTTGTGCCGATCAGAGAATGACATTTAAAAGAAAATATGTTACATTTTTATAATAGTTCTCTAATAGGGCTCTAAATTTATCTAATTGCCTAACTTTTCGATATTTGTTTTTGAAAAAAAAATCTATTTCTCACCAAGTTAAGCTCAGGATGCACACTGCGAGTTAGCAAAAATGCCCTTAAAACATCCAATTATGTAGTCTATAAAACAAATGTAGCACGAATACCGTCTGATATACCCTCCACACCATAAAAGGATGGATGCATTTAGGCGTTCGGTCATAATAAGTAATATCATTAATCCACTATATGTCTTTAGAGCATCAGGAGGGAATTTTGAGGATACAAATTCCTCTCAATTGCAGTTGACCGGATCTTATAACGATTTAAGAAAATAAGGAGAGTAACAATATAGTGTGCTAAGAAAATACAACATTCAGCAATTATATAAAAGGTGAAAAGCACTTTTCAAAACAGTTCCATGGGTAGTTTCTTAGTTATATAGAACTTTTTCCAGATTAATTTGGATGTTAAAAGGAAATTAGAGCAAAATTACGAAAGCATGTCAAATTCACGTCCCACTCTCTCTGTTGGGGAAATTGTTCTGGGTACACAGTGAAAGCTGTAAAAAAAAAAAAAAAAAAAAAAAAAAAAAAAAAAAAAAAAAAAAAAAAAAAAAAAAAAAAAAAAAAAAAAAAAATAGATGCCAGCCCAGATCAATCCTTGTAATACGGTTAAAAGATTTAACTCAAGTGTATAGTGTATTCCTTCTTGAACTTGGATTTCCTTGGAGTTCCGTTCTTATGTTGTTGGTGTGATGTCCGGGTTTTTGCTGTTCTCATAGTCGCTACACTCTATGTTGGGAGTGTAATACCATCCATTGAGTATATCTATTTGATAGACCATCGCCATTGTTTCGGCGATTCATTTTTTCAGTAGTTGTGTGTATTTACCAACTGTCCCATTTTAAGCTAATTTGACAAAAACTAACAGTAATATCTAGTTATTGTCTAGTTACTTTCTAGTTATAGTTTTGTTTTAAGAAACACATTTTTGCCCTCAAAGTGAAAAAAGAAGAAAAGACTTTCCATGGGCAACCATTTTGATACTAACATGAACATTTAAGGTAATTTTATAAACTCATTTACTTTGAGATTTGCCAAAGAACAATTGTGTAAGACCTCACTCAAAAGGGAATTTTTTGGAAACACAATTCTGAAAGAAAATAGTTTGTTGTAACATTTTGTTTGTCCCTGAATAGGTTTGTTAATGTTGATATACTGAGATCACGGCAAGGCACTAAAGTCAACGTTAAACGACCAATACACAATCTGTAGCCTCGATCCCACAACTAAAAAAAACAAAAAACAGTACGATTTTGGTATCATTGGAAAGCTTGCTTTTCTCACTTCATCTTCAAAATATTTTGGCTCAGTCGTTCCCATACCATGCTACAAGAATAAATACGAGATGTTTACGGTTATCGGAAAATGTTTGTACAGCAGTCTATGGGGTGCTGTGGTATACAATTATCATTCATGTTAAAATGGTATATCAGGTCAGATTTAAAGGCTGACTCCGAGATTTTGACATTTATGTTTTTGTGCATTATTGGAAAATTAGTCGACTAGAACCAAAGATAGTCAACTAAAATGCTCAATTTCGAAGTTTGAGATGAAATGGGTTGCGATGCAGTAAAGTTATGTAAAGTAAAACAGTGCCATAGGATACTGTGTATAATAAAAAATCCGGATCTGGATGGAATATTTTATAAATGACATTTTTACTTCTTTTCGCATAAAAATACTGGAAAATAACCATGCTTTCAGTTAAGAATCACCTGTGTATAAACTACAACAACTATGAACTGTCCTTTTAGATGCTCTAACAAAATCTCTTATTTGAACTAAAGGTTAACGAATACGTAGCCTTTTTTTATATCAACTAAGCAAAATGGCTATGAGTACGTTCTGAAATAATACTCTAGATTGTTTCATGTTCTTTTTGAAGGCTTGCATACACTGACTTTTCTCTTCCATCGTTTTGTAGCTCCATGTACCAGTGATCCACTGGAGACAAATGCGTTTCATATCCCCCATTTGAATCAAAGTCCATATTGGCAGATACTTCACATTGTGTAACTTTATTTTCATGCTTCTCCGTTTGTGCTTTGTGATTTTCATCAACTTCCATATATCCGGGTTCATCATGCAATTCACATGCAGTTTTTTGTTCGCGAGAAACTATTTTTTTTGGAGTTGTGTTTGTAAGTTTAGACCTTTCCTGCTTATTTATTTGTGCCCTTTTAATCCACCTTTTTACAAAAACCAGTGCCAATAAGATAGCAACGATCAAAACAATGGTACAAATCAAGTATATGAGTGTCATGTTGTCAAACTTATAATTGCGATTTTGTTTCGTTGATGTTTCAGGAGTTACTAACATTTGTACTGCAATTGGCCCAATGGAACATTCCTGGCTAGTTGAAGGAAAAGCCGTACTGATAATGCTACATTTGAATACCACACCGTTGTCTTTTTCATTAAGAGTATGCGTTATTATGCTGATCAAGTGAATTCCATCTTGGGTCACGGTTTGACTCTTTGGAATGTCTCTGTTATCGTTTCGATTCCATTGTAGAGTAATTGAAGGTTTGCCATCCGGAGACGAGCATGTAAGCGTGATTTCTTCTCCTGCATAATAGCTCAACCTTTTCTCACTCAAAGAACAAATAGGAAATTCTTCTGGTGGCAAATATGTTTCTGGTGCTGGTGTAACGTCTAGGGCAATAGAATCTGCTGCAATAGCATTAACATTCCCACTAGGATTAACAGTTAACACGTAACAGGAGTAAGTACCATCATCGGTTTCTTCATTCACTCCAATGATGGTCAGATGATATGGAGTTGATCCATCCTGCTGTGGTGGAAGAATGTCCAGAAATAAATTGTCTGTGATACCCATTACGAGTTGGCCATCGCGAACTAGCACAACGTTTTTATTAGTCCTGCTATCAACCCGACTCATTCCAATTTGTTGGTTAGGATTATATTCCCACACCTTGCATTCGAAAGCAGTCTGACTACCGGCATTTACCGGGTTGACGGTGAAAGATACTTCCACTCGGGTTTCAGCAAGGCTGAATGTTAATGTCGATATGCATACAAACAATCCGATAAAGAAAGTTTGGTATTGAATGGAATTTGATGCCATTTTAACTGTACTTAAGGTTGTTTAGCTGCCAATATCGCTTTAAATTGCTGTAGAGGTTAAACAAGTCTGGCAATTGCTGTACACTGCGTTCGCATAATAGATATACTTCACTTATTTCCTTGTGTGAGGATAAAGTATTATATTGGTACTTTTGTCTGGAATTTTAGGTCAAAAGCAAAGGCTATTGACCCGACAGTCGGCTCAATAATACGAAATGACTATCGGTCTGACTGTCGTGTCGATAGCGGTCAGAGGCCGCATACACTATTTACCCGGCAGTCGGGTCGATAACTATTCCGCATTATTGAGCCGACTGTCGTGCATTTTATTCAACCGACTAAAGGAGAAAGTGGTTGAAAGCCGACCTTGTGTAGTGTCTAGTGAGGCAGTACTGCCCCTGCTTTTCGATTTTGGACCTATAGTGGGACAGAGTAGTAAAGACATGTGAAAATAAACAACCAGTCAGTTACAGAGAACACCCGGCGATAAATTAACAAAATACATCGAGTAGGGCAGGCACAACAAAGAATGCTTTGGGCACAACTAGTCAGGCTTGTTTATTTTCTTCTGCCGCTGCATGACACAATCAAAAATGCGCACGGGATTTCAAAAGGAAGTTTTGGGATAACCCGGTCAGGAGGGCGATACTCAGATTTGATCATGACCGTCGACGGGAAGGGAAGGTGCTGCTGGAGCATCGGAACCTAGCGAAAATCGCTTTTAACCCACTACACGGCAACTCGTCTGTTATTTGAATAGATGGGTTGACATAAATTTAGGAGTATGTATATTCTTGTTAAGGTGTTCCACTGTATAATTGTATTATTAAGGTGTATTTAAAAGTGTTAAAATTATAATGTGTCATTAGTATCTGTTTGGGTATAATGCTCAAGTGATTTACTAAGTTAAAACATTTATCAAATGTACATGTATAAGACCATTTATCAAATACGCATAAGACCATCTATTTAATCTGTATTTGCCTTAATGTTTCAATACTGTATTGGTTTATCTTGTTCTTTTTAAAAGGGATCTCGTGTTTGCGTGTTCTGATATGATTGTTGATTATTATTTGTAGTTGAAATTTTGCTTGATACATGGATGGGTGATCAACTTTGTCATCAGTGTATGATATGTATAATTATGAATTGATCAGTATATCTTGTGAAGCTGTGTTTTTGTAGATGCATGTTTTCTATGTGTATTGTTAAAATCAATTGGTTTATCTTGTTTAATACATGGATGAGTAATGATCTGGTTCATCAGTGTATGATGTGTATCTATTTATAATTGTTGTAAATTGAATGGAAATTAAGTTTTAATATTGCGTCGTTTTTTGATATATAATGATCTGTTTAAATACTGTTAACTTTTAAAAAATGTGACTGGAATTTACTGGGGTGTATGTTTTATAAAGGTTTTGAATTTGTTAAAAAGTTAGATGTATTTTATCTTAATGACACGATATGACACAATTGTGTTGAGCTGTCGTTAAATTTTAATACTCACTCACTCACTCACTCACTCACTCACTCACTCACTCAAAAAAAAAAAAAAAAAAAAAAAAAAAAAAAAAAAAAAGGGGGGGGGGGGGGGGGGGGGGGAACCCTCTGCCGCAGTCGATGATCGGCGAGCAATCATTACTGGAGAATTTTTTTGAAAACTCCATATACGAACACGTAAAAGTGTAAAAGTATATTGCATAATTACAACATGTTCCGGCTGTCTCCGCTGTGTATTTGTTGCTGTTTTCGTTAAATACGAAGTGTTTGTACATCGTTATGCGTTCAGCTTTAGTGCCCAAGACTGCCCAGTGTGGGAAATAAAGGATGAAAGTTTGACTAAATTTGAACGTGTTGACCCGGGGGGCCGTCTTGGATTTTCGTTGGGCACCCATGATCGTTCCAGGAGCTCTGAAACTAACGGGACCAACTTTCCGTAAAAATATACCGGGCCCCTAATGGGACCAGTTTTGGTGAAATTATACTAGTTTTTCAGTGAAAATTACACCCAACGGTACAGCAGTAATTTGACATCCTTTCTGTGCTATTTTGAATATATTTTCCACTAGTATTATCCCAGTCATATACTCTCTTTTGAAATTCCACTTATAATGTATTATAAACATCTTTACTTGTTTGCAAAATAGTTTTGATTAATATTGCAACAATTAATTTTTAACTAATTATTTATCATATTGTTTTTGCTGTATTCTATGAATAAAGATTGAAGATAATTTGCAGTGAGATTATACCCCTTGCCGGTGTCACGAGCGAGCCAGTCCTAGTCTTTTAGAGTCCGTCGGACATTGTGTTTTGAGTTTCACAGTCCTAGGAACATATGTTTTAAAATTAGGAGTCCTATAGACACTAAGTTCTGATTTTCAGTGTCCTAGGGACTATCGGTAATAACACACAGTGTCCTATGGACTACAGGTAATAAAAGGAAGAGTCCTAGGACATTTGAAATAGTGGGACTCTGACTTTTATTACATTACACAAACTCAGCCGTCATAAATTTGGGTCCGGGGAGTGTGTGTGTACTGTTTGAGGATCCCATGCAGTTGAATTACAGTCTAGGACCATATGTCTTAAAATTAGGGGTCCTATGGAGTACTAAGATTTGATCGCAGTGTCCTGGGGGACTATCGGTAATGACACGCAGTGTCCAACGGAGTACATTAATAAAAGGAAGAGTCATAGGACATTTGTAATAGTGGCGACTCTGAAGTTATACATTTCACAAATCTCAGGGTCCCTTAATTGAGGGTCCAGGTGGACGATGTATGCTAATGTGGGGTATCCCTGCAAATGGTTTCAAATGTACAGCATCCCAGCACAAACTGTCTGCGTGCAATGGGCACCCATTAAATCCATAAAGTAAAGGGGATTTTAATCATTGTTTTTGTTGTGATGCTATCATAACACTCATAATGGACATACCATCATGGTACTACACCGACATCGATGTGCAGATGCACATAGTTTTCAAATGGCGGCAATTCAAGGGTGGTCAAAATAGGCTATTCCAGGCATATTCCAACCCCAGACAATTTCAAACTTCGAAATACATCTAGGGAATTCCCAAGACTTGTTTTTGACAAATCAGTATGAGAATCGCCGTGGGAATTCTGGGTCCAGTAAAGTAATGCGAAATTCACAAAGTCATCTGGGTTAGATACTCAATTACTCAATTATCTCTTCAGTGAATCATCTGTTAAAATCAAAAATTGGGCATATTAGAATATATTTTTTTTACAATTTCTTGTTGGAAATTCTCAGCTCTTTTTGATTTCATGATGGGAATTCCCAGTCCTTTGGATTCACTATGGAAATTCCCGTGCAATTTTGGAGAAGAAATAGCCCAATATGACTGCTTCTGTCCCAAATAGGTCAAATTGGTTTAAAATTATGGTTCGTCATGGCCATGGTGCAGTGTTGTCACTTGTTATTCTTTTTATTCTCTGCAGTTGTTTATTTTTCAGTATTTCAAGTTATTTTCGGGTCTATAACATGTGACGGGAGTTGTATCATCATTTTACAAACAAAAAATGTGAAAACTGTTATGCACATCACCTTTCAATGCTTACCAATTTCAAAGCTTTAAAGTACATAAATTAGGCCATTTTGCGGGTATGTTGAGAATAGAAACTTGTTGTTGTAGAGGAGCTCACCCCTCGAGCAAGTAGCAATATTTAATTTTATATTTTATCTTAAACGCGTCATTACATGAATACAAGATAATATTATTTTCCGAGTGTTAATCTCATTTTCAATTTAACTTTAATAATATGAACCTTGTATATAGATGCGTACTCTAGAAAGTTTGTACAACGATGAAACAAAGCTAATGAAGCATCATATATTGTCGTTTAATTTTGTATGTTGGAAAGACAGCAAGAGTAAATATAATTCTGTAACGATTTATTTTTACATTAATGAAGCATTTAGAAAGACATCTAGACAATGTAACCTTTTGAATAATTTGTTTCATTCCTGATTTTGTGGTTGGACAATGTTCGTGCACCTTGGCCATTGAGAATTTACAGGACAATGACCATTTGGTCCATTTAGGGAATTGTAGTCCCATCGCAGTTGGACAAGTTGCCAGTTGGGCTCATTGCCATTGGTCTAACTCCTTTGTTCCAAAGAGCGTTTTTTCCCACACGTCTACTTTCCACATGGTCACATTGATAGTTTATAGAAAAAAAAAAAAAACAAAAAAAATAAAAAAAAAAAAAAAAAAAAAAAAAAAAAAAAAAAAAAAAAATCGAATGCCAACCATTTACATGCAACCACGTGCAATGATATGACGCAGCGGCCATGAAACGAATGCAATTGGGACTGGTAAAAGACGAACGGGCAGTGGAAAAACTAGAAAACCCCCCCCCCAAAATCCATGGAAGCATGATCTATATGAAGAGGAATACTGCTTACCTCGAGGGAATTCAACTCGTTAGCAGGTAAGCCCCACCTGGATCGTATCTCATAGCAAATATCAAGGAACATCTCGCTTCAACGTGTAGCGTGGCGTAACAGGGCCTGCTCGCTCTGAGGGGGCAAATTTTCCCGGTTTTGGGAAATTTTCCCTCTTAGGGGGGTCAAAATGCCATTTTTCCGGTCAGAGGGCGAAAAACGGCCTGATTCTAAGCATGCATTTTGCAATTTTTTCCCGGCAAAAGTCGTCAGGGGGGCAAAACTGCCCCCCGCTTGTTACGATATGTGTTTAGTTACCTACTGTCGACCACATGGCAGAAGATACATGCATAGCTCTCACTACACGAGCCATTGAATCATTCTCGAAAAGAACTTGTTACTGCTAGGGGATTGCAACGCCAGGATAGGACTGAAAGATGCCAAGTTCGCTCGGGCCCCGCGATCAAGAAAGAACGAGAAAAATGTAAAAAAAAATGTTGGATTGCAGGTAAACACAGCTCATCAATGCAAGAACATAATTCCACAAGAAAATGGGAAAGCTTGGAGGTGGATAACATTAAACCGAAACGGAATGGAGAAGCAGCATTCTGATCTAGAGGGCGTACAGCGCTTGTCCGTGGGTCAGACCATAGCATGGTCTTTGCACGGGTTAGGTACAGTCTCTGGTAAAACAAACTAGCGGCTAGAAAGATCGACATGATTGGCGTCCTGCTCAGAGATATGACCTCCAAGCGCAGTCCATAATTGAGGTAATTACGCAACCTCCACCTCTAGAAGATTCTAATGTATCTGCGACCAGCCGATACCTGAGAAAAGTGATTCCATTTTGGGAGACGAAGAAGAGAACACATCATTCAATGATGTGTATGAACACAGTCCAGTTGAGAGAACAGGCACAAGTATAACCCTGTCTATCTGCGCCCCTTTTTCGGGAGTGAGGTTACCAATCCCTGGTTTCCTTATTAAACATGCATACTTCAAATAAATTTGGTTCCACTGGATAGGCTTAGATCATGTTCGTCTATTGGCATCAAAATAAGGAGAAACATCCAGAATATGACGTCACTATGGCGAAATAAGTCAAGACAGGATGAATGAACATACTGGATATTGATGCCACGGATAAGGATACTTGACGATTTTGCTGGCTACTACGAGTAAGCACTAAATTAGTTAGCACTAAAACTCTCTGTATATAAAACATAGTCATTTGCATCATTAGAACAAAAAAACACATGCGATAATCTGATATTTTTAACTGCTTTTCGTTTTACATATGTCTATGGAAATTGTAGTTTTGTGACCTTTGCGGCTTATGGACCAACATCCAAATCCATCATTCAAGATCGTCCTAAACGCTACCTCTATCCCGGTTGGTGCTGATTTGCACGCAAAGGAGCAGAAAATACTAATTGGTAATGCAAATAAATCTTTTGACGGCCCCATATTCAGGAGATGTGAGATAGCTTGCCTAAGGAAATGAAAGAGTATGCATCAAGGGCTCAGAGGATGGTCAGCAACAATTTCAATGTAGAAGAGCAAGCCACGCAAAAGCAAATATTCTATCAGAACTACGCAAAAACTTCAAAGCACGGCAGCTTAACGGAAAATACCCAATCAAAAAAGCTAGAAAACTAGTACAACCACTTATTTTTAGAAATCCGAATGCTACTGATGAAAATGATCCAAATATTATGCATAAATCTCAATACAGAGAGTTTACACTCGACCCACGGAGGAGGTCAAGACGGTAAAGATTCTGTAGGATTGTAGAAGAAAAGGACCTATGGGAGGATTGAATGCAGCTGAAGAATTGAAGCGGTGCGACGAGCTACAAGGAATTATTAATTTTTGCAACAGGATATGAATTCATAATTACCTTCATAGATTTAAAGAAAGCCTTTGATAACACCCATCGAGGTAAATGATGAATATGCAAGGGCATGGTAACCCAGACTACTTGTGAATGTCATCGACAAAAGGCTTATAAGTGATCACACCTGATAGGAAAACTAACCTATGTGAGGTTATGTTAGGTTAAGGTTAATGTACTTTATTTTTAGTACGTTCCAGAGCAGAAAGCCCGTGAATCCCATGCAACACTAGTTAATTACCGGGTGCAACTGTCATTTGTCAAATTCCATTGAATTCTTTAGAATCCCTCATGTGGTTGAAATCTGCCTTATTTGGCTAGTAGTCAGTCGGATAGTAAAAGAAGACTTTGGGGTAATAGACTTGATATAGTAATAAACATAACTTATTTCCTTAGGAATTGAGGTTTGGAACATTGAAAATAACCAACTCAAAATCCCTCATATAGTCAAGTTTACTGTTAGAATCTTTCTACTGTCCGTTACTTATCCTGGTATCTACGCGAGTTAACCCAAAGCATGCATTTTATGATGGGACATTCTTAAATCATCCTAGGATTAGCCCTTAGAATAGCACATATGGAAGAGGAAGAGTTTGCTTTCGCTAAAAATAGGCGAGAGGAGAGGATAGGTTATAAAGTAAAAACACAGATCTCGGACTTCAATGACGACATTGCACTACTGTCGGGGGAAGACGAAGTTGAAAGGATCGCTTTCTTTCAAATGTTGAGTCAGTGATATTTTATGGCTGTGAAACTTCGAAGCCTACATCGCAAGTCACAAAAATCCAGATCGCACCTACATGTAGCACTTCAATAGAACTGGTAAGAGCTGCCTTCAAATCATCGACAAGGAATTATACCCAGATCTGCCAAACGTGTCAACCAAACTAAGAGGGGACCGTGAAGAGCACACGATGTAGGTCACTGACAAATTAGGATCAGTAGTATGTTTGGACTCCAAACAAAAGAGCTTTTTATTTATTTATAACAGTCACTTACATAGACATCATGAACACCACGACACCGGACATGAGAGGATGAAATGAAACTACAATGCTGGAAAAGGGAGTACAGAAAACCATCACGACTTAAGAAGCCCCTAACGATTTGACAAGCAAACACGTTAGGAGGAACATGAAAAATTTGCCAAATGGACAAGTGTCAATTGGGTCAATGGTAATTGAAATAACTGCTTAAATTATATCAAGCGGTTACGGACGAAACTTTTAACTATTGTATAACTGCCAGTGCCAAGTGGTAAAAATTGGACCACCGGCAAAAGAGGAGCCAAATGGCAAATGGATCAACCGAGACTGTAAACATGAAGAGATTGAACCAAGTTGGATTGACCCAAAATGGAATTGAAACATCACACACAAATAAAAACTTCTTTTTTCAAACATTATAATATTTTTTAAATGTATATAAGAGCTTACATATTTATGAGTGCCTGTTACATGTATCAACATCCGTTTATCATTTCGCGCGTGCAACTAATTTATGTCAATAAAGAGGGATACCGTATAAACATTATATAGTCGATATTGAGATTCGATATTGTTTGAAACCCATCACAACGGTACATACCAAATTGACTGATGGAAATGATCCTTGTAGTAAATGTAATGCTTGATAAAATTTGCCGGGCGTTGATACTATTTTGAGATTTGTGTTACTTACACTGTAAAAGATCCATCGAATTTTTACAATGAACCGTAAAATATTTAATGTTATTTACATGCAACTTTACAGTCGACCGTAATTTTACGTGAAATACCTGTAAATAACATAAAAATAAGCATTTACGGTAAAGTACCGTAAAAATTCCGGTAAACCGTCAAATTACTGTTTGCCAGCATTCAGCAGAAAATGCATTTAGGGTAAAATGCTGGCCGATGATTTGTGAGCATTTACCGATAAATTTGACGGTTTTATCCGTAATGTTTTCTTATTTATAAAAACGCTTTTTTTATGGTTTTGGGTTATGGTATTTGACCGTAAAATTACGATCAACCGTAACATTGCATGTAAAATAAACCGTAAAATATTTTTTTCACCCTAAAAATCGGTTGCTGTGAAGATGCAAAATAGCTAGCTAGCAACATAGGGTCCATAACTCGCCTCTCAAGATTTTATAGCTTTTTATGCTTGAGTTTATGTAGAGTATTGTTATTATCGAACAACCATTTTAGAAGATGTGCTATTAACATCTTTGGCCTAATAATAAATACGTCAATGTTTTAAAAATTTAGTGGTATTGACTAAAATTTCTGCAATTTAACCGCAAACGCAAGTCTATGGTAAACCTGAAAACTTTGCCATGTTTCTGTAAAACTTTAATAGAGGAAATACAAGAAAATCCGCTAACAGTCCAAGCTAATTTCACCAATACCCGATTTTCAACAGACGGACACGAATTTTAAGCATCTAGTAACCGTAAAGTGCATCGAAATGCCCAAACACGAGATACTCAATAGTAGGTACAGCTGAAAGTGGGCCAATCGAGGTGAAATAATGAGTAAATTGCCTCGGATCTGCTTTATAAATGCATAATGCCAATTAAAAAAATACATCACTCTACAATTAACTTGCGAATTTTGAGACATTTTAAAAGCAGTTACCAGATGAAGGAGAAAGCGGGACACTATACCCAGAATATTGAGTCGTAGTCGTATATAAACTATGACTTTTTCATCTACACTGTCTAGCGAACGCCATTTTGTCACACTGACGAGTGAGAATACACTGGCAAAAAACAAGTGCTAATAATTAAAAATACATTGCATTTATTGAGAGCAGCACGTAATACAATAATGATGTTAACACTTATATGTTCAAACTATTTACCATGTTAAATTAATTGAACACGCAAGATGTTATGAGTGAGCAACAATTAATGACATTGAGGGCGTTCATCGTCTCATTTTTATTACACCTGTTATTCAAATCAACGGTGCTCTTTTAATTCCATATTGTTGCTTTAATATAGTAATGCATATTTTAACATACAAATGTGTTAATCACTGGTTTATAAAATCGATATAATATTGATGTTAACTTTGCACACTGTAGACATTACAAAAGGACATATTTAACATATTCACATATTAATCTCTCATTTTCAAAACTGTTTTTCTATTTAATCAAGAAATGAGTCCTGAGCAAATACGGGAAGATTGCGCTCTCGACGCATCAAGAAGTCATTTATTACTGGATACCCAATAGCAGATAACACACACTCCGTCTCCAAATCACTTTGTATACATTATATAATATCTCATGGAGACAATAGATTTTCATTATTAGCCAACCTGCCGAACTTGCTATCACACCTGAGGCTTACTCTAAGGATAAAACTATATATTTTAGTCGAGTGCCACAACCCTACACTATCACCCCTCAATGGCGACACTAGATAAATATAAGATTTCATTTTTCCGCAACATTATAAACTATAAATTATTTTAGTCGGGTGCCAAAACCCTAACTAACACACCTAAGGCTAACACTAGGAAAATATATAGATTCATTTTTCACGCAACTTATAAACTATTTTTTTAGTCGGGTGCCAACCCTAACCTATCACACCTAAGGCAACCACTAGGATAAATATTATAGATTTTCATTTGCGATTATTGAACATTTTATAGACAGTGATAATGAAGCATCCACGTTTGCCGTATTAAAGTTTTGCGAGTGTGAAGCTGCACATAAACAAGCAATCCTTAAAACAGTCAAGTTGTCCCAGGGCAGGTACACCGCCCAAGTTCCAAGGTGCTACTTCAGTCGCGAAAATTAGACTTTACTACATTGATAATTTAAGCGAGAAATTATCCAATTAAAGGGATACACAGATGTCCTTAAGTGGAGGTTTCTTGGAAGGGGGCTCGCCCCAAGCCAAATTCCAAGGCACGACTTGAGAAATCCACCATCCTATTAAAAATCGTTAAGGTTTTATTTCAATGGTCAATACAAACGTCGGGTCACACGGAGGCTGAAACTCCGGAGTTTCAAACTCTGGAGTGTCGATCGGAGTTTTTTACCGTGTGGGACGCATTCGGAGGTTTTTAAACCCGGAGTTGTAATAAGGGTCTAGCGGGGTTTTATCTCCCCTAGAAACCCCTAGGGGGTGAAACTCAAACTCCAATAACACTCCGGAGTCTTTTGGAGTGTCATGCCGTGTGGACAGCGTCGGGGGGATAGTTAGCGGAGGTGACCTGCGCAGGGCATTTTTTGACATATTCTGTGTTTGAATATCACGCGCGAAAGTGCACGTCTTCCGGTATGGTGACTTTCCGTCTACATCCCGAATGCGAAGTTGGAGGAGAATTGGTCCAGGGGATGATTTCAGAATTTCGACCATCGTGTGGACGTTAATTTTGGAGTAAATTAAAATACTTGGATTTAATTTTTCACCTCTGAGTTTTCAAAACCTTTGAGTTTTGTTACCGTGTGAACATGGCTATTGAGTGTCTTTTTTAAGTGAATAATTTTCTGGATGGTGGCTCCCCCAAACCAATTTCCAAGGGCGTTACCTGAGAAATCAAACACTCTATTACAAAATTACATATGTTTTGCCATTAGTTTCTTTTGAATTGGATTTGAGTGAAATAGACAAGCTAAACTACCGATGCCTCCCAATGAAGCCACGACCGTACGAATTAGGAGGGAGGGAGGGTTTTTAAAATAGAATGTAACAGACCGAATACAACAAGGCTTTCTGAATAGCGGCGATGAAGAGCATGACCAAACGTTCAAACAAAGGCGAGAGAGCAGCACACACACTCGACAGGTTGAAGGTCGACGTAAACAAAGGGCACGTGATCTAAATTGGATACCACGAACTGTTGTAGTAGACAAGGGGCGCGCATTAACGGTTGCCATGCAGCCAGGAGGACTCATCCTTGATAAGGGCCATTCATTTTTAATTTCGGTTGGGTGGGTCCTTCACAAAATAAACGGAATTATCAAGAAATGATGTCCTGACAAATACGTGGAGATTTGCGCTCTTCGACGCATCAAGAATCATATTTATTACTGGATGCCACACAGATAACACACACTGCTCCTCTCCAATCAACTTTAGTATACATTATATACATCTCATGGAGACAATAGATTTCATTCATTCATTTAGCCACTGCCGAACTTGGCTATCACACCTAGAGGCTTACGCTAGGATAAAACTATATATTTTAGAGTCGAGTGCCAAAACCCTAACTGTCACAGAATCACCCTAATGGCCGACCTAGGATAAATATATAGATTTCATTTTCGAAGACTTATAAAACTTATATTTTAGTCGAGTGCCAAAAACCCTAACTATCACCCTGATGGCTAACACTATGCTAAATCTTAGATTTCATTTTTCGCAACTTATAATATATATTTTTTAGTCGGGTGCCAAAACCCTAACTATCACACCTAATGGCTCACACTAGGATAAATATATATAGATTTTCATTTTTGCGACTTATTGAACCTTTTTAGACTTAGATATATGAAAGTATAAAGTTGCGTATTAAAGTTTTGCGAGTGTGAAGCTGCACATAACCAAGCATCTTAACAAAGTCATTTTCTCAACCCAGGTTTTCTCCCAAGGGGAAGGGAAAAACTACTTTGTTATGCCTTGCGACCATGTGTACCCCTCCCACGTTCCGAAGGTTCTCCTTCTCTTCAGGCGGCACAATAGACTTATACCTACATTTGCTACATTTAAGCTAGAAATTACCAATTAACAGGGATACACAATGTCCTTAATTGGTATGGTTTTCTTGGAAGGGGGCTCGCCCCAAGCCAAATTCCAAGGGCACTACCTTGAGAAATCCACCATCCTATTAACAAAATACGTAGGTTTTAATTCATGGCCTACAAATATGTTTTTTTAAGTGAATATTTTTCTTGGAAGGGGGCTCGCCCCAAGCCACACATTCCAGGGCTTTCTTGAGACATCAACACACTCTTATTCCAAAATTACATATTTTTGCCATTCGTTTTCTTTGAATGTGATTTTTGAGTGAAAATAGACAAGCTAAACTACCAGATGCCAGTCCACACAAGTTACTTATTATATGTAACTTGCCACATTCCCCCCCCCCAAATTTTCACCAAAATAGGAGTGGATTACTTAGAGAGCACTGTGGGTTGCAAGGGGCATGGGTGCAGGCTGACCAGCCGCTCGCCTTACTAGCACAAAGTTGGGTTCGAGCCCCGCTGATGCGAATGTGTTGTGCACTTCCGAGCAAGGACCTTTCCTCACTGCCTATCTCTCCACCCAGGAGTACAAATGGGTACCGGCTACGTGCTAATGAATGCAAAAAAAAGACGCGGCCGTGCGGGAGGAGTGGCGAACCCCCACAGCAACAATCAATTAGTGAGTCCGGCCCAAACGCCAATAACAGGAGAATGAGCACTCCGCCTGCGGGTGCACCGTTTGCATTTTCTTTCTTTTTTTTTTAATTATTTAGATGGAAGAGGAGGATAAACTGGCGCCAGGTTTTCACATTGAAGAAACACAGGGCACACCTTAGATTATGTCGAAAGACTGAGTTCCCCGTCTCGGAGAGATGCAACCGGTCACGCCTAAACAATAAGTTAGTAACTGCTATATGTAATACATGCCATTTTGATGACGTGGGCCACATATGGAGTTAACACTATGGGCAGACTTTAATCAAGAACGCTCACCAGCACCCTGCTCTTCTCTCCTCCCCATATAAAAAAGTCTAGGCAAAATGTCTGACCAAAACAAACGAGTGTTAGGACTGCGGACAGCTTTTAGGTTCTCTTCCACCCGCAATCAGGCGTCCAAAGAAGTGGCAAGCGACACACAATATGTGTCATTATTGTAATATTGAGTAATAGTTTACTCGTATGGTTTACAGGGCCAGTAATATCGATAAGCCCTATAGGGTTGTCCATTCTACTGGTCCTAGCCTATCTACCCTCAATGCTCATTTTAGCATAGTTGGCATTTATACTTTATTGTCTTCATGAAATTAACCTACTCCTGTATTATTCCATTTCTGTCCAAGTACGATTGTTTTTATGCTGAATACATACATTGAACATTGACATATGCTAAGATACTAACCTTGTTTTTAGACCCAAATTGTGATTTGCAAGTTTTATTCGTGGTACCAAGGTCACTACCGCCATCTTAGGTAAAGTTATTTCGGGTACCAAGGGGACATCTACTCCCATATTAGGTAAAGTTAATGTGATTGCCATAGCTAGTAACTCCAGCAGTGGTCTAAATGATTAATATAAGCGAGACGACCTTAATCTTCTGATCAAGAGTCCCATGCAATTGATTAAAAACGTAGTGTCATGTGTGAAGACTCTACGGCCATAGTAGGTAAAGTTAAGCTGTTGCCAAGCTAATATCTCAAGAGCAGTGTATAACTGAGTGAAATAAGTGAGACTACTTAGCTCAGATCCTCGTAGTGTTCATATGCAAAGATTCTACGGCGCTAACGCCGGAGGGAAGTCTCGGGGTGGAACTGTTGTCAGAGTGGTCAGCATCGTGACAAGACTTAACCCCTTACATACTGACACAGGATCCTAGCCTCATTTACTTGATACTGTGAGTCAAAGAGTCCTATAACCTACTCCCCTACGCTTACCAACCCTGTCCCCTCTGGTTCATCTGCCGTCGAATTCTAAAACAACCAGTTAACCGTACTAGTCCTCCCTAGATGCGGAGCTGACAGCTAATCAATAACGCAATAAACACTCTGTAGTTTGGGCAATACTTTACAGATGCGCCGCTGAGGGTTTTGAAACTAGCGTAAATGGAGTGTAGGTCCGGTTCCAGGATTCTCACTCCCCTCGAACTAATTTGGCGATTTGCTTCAAGTATTCAAATTTAGCAGGGGAGCCAGCCACAAAGCGTTCCCACCTCAAATGACCCGCTCAAAAATTCCCCTGTAAAAAAAAATAAAAAAAATAACCGCAGAGAGCAGCAGATCCCTGTCTTGACTTGCAATCAGACTGCCAGTAAATTATAAAGAAAAAAAACATTTTCTACCACATTAGGACAATAAGCACGTATGAACGAGCGGCATCGATATAAATATATGCAATTTAGCTATAGATTATATATATATATCTATATTATATATATAGATAAATATACACCTCAATTATTATTTTAATCATAACATAAAAATGTTTTTGAACATGCGCCATCTTAAACCAAAATGGGGTTTTGTTAATAACACGCAACCATAGCTGTAACACACATATCAAGCACCACAATCAAGCTTGAGTAGAGTAGGTTCATAGTTTGAAATGAAAAAGATAAAACGTGGAGAGAGAGAGAGAGAGCACTCCTATCATTTCAATCAATCACGCATTTTAGGACAAAAACCAAAACCTCCAACAACGCGTACCCCCAGCTACATCTTTCAGCTTCCAAATAATAAGAACCCATCGGACTCTTAAATAACAACACGTAAATTTTACTCCACCAAAGGGCCCACTAGTATCAAGTTGCGAATGAAATCTCTGCACACATTTGAAATGACCGTAAGGTCGCCAAGAAAGGAACTTTCCAGAATTTTGGGTGAAAAATTCATTACCAAAATTAAATCCATAGTGATCCAAAATCGATTCGCTAACCACTAAGTGTACTTGATATTAGGCTAGAGAACGATCATTACAACTTCGTTAAGCCAGGCTAAGACACCCAAATAATTCAAACCGTATACTGAAATTCAATCAATAACAAGTATTACCAACAGCAATGAACCCAGCAGTAGCTTAACCACCAATAAGTTAACTCCACGTACACGGCCCAGATTAAGCCACTAAAACCAGATTGGCGCCGTAAGTTAAACGAACACTTGACCTTTATTATTTTCGAAATTGCGCATCTGTAAAACACTCATCCTTTGTGAGCGTGACAAATATAACATATACATTAAGGATAACAACGCATACAGTAGGCCTAACAGGACATTAAACGCACCGACCACCAATCCAGTTTGTTTCCAAGAAAAATACCAAAAAATCAACATTGCCATAACCACAACAAATTACCCAAAAACAAAATGATAAGGAATCTGGCAGACGATGACGATCGAGAGATTCCATCCAACGCACGAATTGCAACTCTCCTCGAGGCCTCGATACCCCGATATTAAAGATTACAAAGTCCGCACAAATAAACTTAAATTAACATCGCCATATGAAACCTTTTTTGCAGACGTATGATATAAAATTAGGAACTATTTGGATAGGCGAAGAGATAACGCGCAATGAAAATATCTCTCTTTCCGTAAATTCCACTACGACTCGCCATAACAAGACCCATATCTATATGTAAGGGAAGTATCAACACATTTAATTGCCCAAGCAACAGGACACATTACTACTACAAACATTGAAATAAATTTGGCAAAACTGAGCTCCCCACCCCTTATAATAAGGGGGGTCGAGGCGACACACGTAAAGCTGTTTATGCAAGACAATTACAAGACTATTACAATTACGACTTATAAGTAATTTGGGGGACGTTACAACAAAACAACCAAACTGGCCCAAACTCGTACTGAAACACTCTACTCTTCGTCAGAGATCCTGATCAATTTCTGGCTACGCGCGTAAACCCGAAGTTGGGTGACAACGCTTGGCACCGGGAATGCAATACGTAAAACAACAGGCGCGTGCGTACCATTGCGATTCAGGAATATACGGCGATATATAAATTCACACCAACTCACCATCTAATACACTTTGCACACACCCACAACCCGACCGTCCCGCTGAGTATGAAGTACTGTGACGAATACAAACTACACGTCACAAATGCACCATAAAAGAACCAACGCTCACAACTGATACCGCTCGAAACAACTATTCCCTCGACAGTGATTCTGAAACATTCCCGGCTACGCGCGTAAACCCGGTCGTGTGAGATACGAATCTTGACAACCGGTAATCCCCTACGCAACCAACAGCCGCGTACGTGCCATTGTTTCAGAAAATTATGACGGCGATTGTATTTCACACACTCAACCCAAATGAATGTCTTGCCACAAACACACACAGCAAGAACCCCCGCTGAGTATGAATACTGTAACGAACACAATTCTACCAACACCCTATGCTCCACAAAAGAATCGCACACTACTTGTACTACTATGCACACTCAAGAACATTATAATGTATATGGCTTACCCGATCAAACGAAGTACAAACCTTAATATAACCATACACCGGGTCACCTCTTACACTGTGGCAGAGCCCATTAGAATCGCTCGTCTCACCAATAAAAAAAAAAAAAACCAACGACACTCAAAAGTGACAGGCATTGAGTTCTGTATCAGCAATTCCAGTCGACGACTCCTTCGATCTATCCTCAAATGCAGAGCATAATCCTGCTATTGAATTTAACTATTTTGTCGGTTTTTTTGCACACACAGTTTGGTAGGTTAGCCAAGATCAGATCCAGAAAAGCGTAAAAAATCCTGAAGTATTAAGGAATCGTTTATAACCCAACAAGAATGCGAAGTTTACCGGTTGTCAGAACAACCATACGACCATTCTAACAATCGTTATTAGCACAGAAAACGACCATACAGCAGATTCATCACGCTTTATAATGCGAATAAACGAACCGATGTTGACTCCATTCACATTGATCCTCAAGCTGGCAAATATCCACTGCGTATTTGTTTCATGGCTACATCCTCGGTCCGGTTTACTTGGAAACGTGTAAATGTCCATAATATCCAAATACCCTTTTCGACTAGAATTGCAAGTCTGATCAGATGCGAAGTGAATAAACATTTTTAAAATAGAATGTAAACATGACCGAATACAACAATGCGACTTTCTGATGCGGCGATGAAGAAGCGAATGACCAAACGTGCAAACAAAGGCGAGAGACAGCACACACATCGGTACAGGTGTAAAGGTCGAGCGTAAACAAAGGGCACAAGCTATCATTGGATACACGAACTGTGTGTAGACAAAGCTCTAATTACGGTTTGCCAGGCAGCCGGGGTAATCCTCCTTGATAATGGGCCGTTATTTTTAGATTCGGTTGGGTGATCCTCACAAAAATAAACGGAATTTAAAACTTCCTCTGCCCATACAGTTAACAACATGGCTCTTTATAAATACAAATTTCAATATCAAATTTTAAAAAGAAGAGTTTAATTTTAAAACAAATTGAAAAGACAATATAAACTACATTTCAAAAGAAAGTAATAAAAAGTACTACTAACTAAAAATAAATAAAAAGAAGTAAATCAAATAAGACAAAAATAAATTAATAAAATAATTATACACCCACTGACTATAAAGTGTGCAACCAGCTCGAACCCTTTACACAATCACCAGAATCTGATTTTACAACAATACCATACACATATACTATTACATACCTGGTCTCTGAAGATCTGCAACCGCTAAGCCCCATCGGACTTGCACGTATCGGCGTGTTTTTAAGTAACTAAGTACCTTTCAATAAGTATGAGTAGCACATATCTTATGCTTTGGGACCCTACATAACAGTAACACAGGTCCTATACTACACATCACAGTTTAGGAACCTAGGACACTGCATCACAGTGCCACAGGATCCTAGGACTTTGCGTCATAGCACAGGGTCCTAGGACGCTTCCTGAGAGGACCATGAATTTTGCGATAGTTGTAACGAATTTGAGAGTCCCCCGAAATACAGAGTCCGGGTCGCACTAAGTAAAATTTATTTTTTAGTTGTCAGAAGCTCCGTGTCCTAGGACACACAGTTTCTGAATCCTGATTAAAGATTAAAGTTTTGAGTGATTAAGTATGTTGACAGACTGACAGGAACCCCTGAAACGTGATTCTTAAGTGCAGCAAATGGTGCCTTAAGGAGAGGGGGCCAAGACAAAGTTTGTACAGGGGTCAACATTTTAAATTGATCCAATCATGTTGAAAAGTATACCATGTTATTTGTCTAACCACAAGGATTCGGGAAAGGTATAGTTTGTACCATCTACAACGTAAAGTTTAAGAGTTATAGGCTAAAAACAGCAAAAGCAATAAAAAGGGTCAATTTCAGTTGTACAGGGGTCAAATTTTTAAGTTGCTCCGATTTGGATAAAAAATGGTGCAAATTATTGATGGATTTCATAGGATTAAAATAAGGAATAGTTTTGATTGTCTAAAATGATGTTTTTAGCCTATAACTCTTAAACTTTAGGTTGTCGATAGTCCTGAATCCTTGTGGTTAGACAAATAACATGGTATACTTTTCAACATGATTGGATCAATTAAAAAAATTGACCCCTGTACAGACTTTGTCTTGACCCCTTCTCCTTAAGGCACCATTTTTGGCACTTAAGTATTATGTTTCAGGGGTCCCTGTCAGTCTGTCTACATATTTAATCACTCAAACCTTTTGTACTTGAGATGTGTTACAAATGGCTGCTTTTTTTTTTTTTTTTTTTTTTTTAGGTAAGTCGAGAGGACGAGGTTGTGGATCACGAAATGCCCCTTTAAGTTAAGGGTCCACCTTGCAGGGTACGTCAGGACACTTATAATTGTTACAATGGTGCCAACATATAATTTTTATATTTTTCAAATGAACCAATCACTGATAACACCTATTAAGGTCAATGTCTGGGGGTTAAGTAAGGTGGCCATTGGCATGTTTATTTTCAAGATTTTGCAATTAGAATTTTCAAACTAAAAACAACAAAATGAAACATGTATTTTTTTAAGGATTTGAGGGGTTGAGCTTTATAGTGTGGGTTGGTGTGTATTCCCGAAGGATTTTCATGCTAAAATTGATTTTGTTGCTGTTTGGGTACCTAAACTGTCAGAAAATGATGGGGTGCAAATTTTCCTACTGATGCCCCCTTCTTCAAGGGGGAAAATGTTAGTACAGGGAAAAAATTAAAATCGAGTCAAATTGTGTTTTAATGTACACTAACGCGTTCGTCTCGTCATAAGGATTAGAAAAAAGTATATATTTGCCTAGGTTCCAACCTTAGTTAAAGCGGTATAGCCCCATAAAACCGGTTGAAATATCGGCGCAAAACTTTACAGATGGGGTTTGGGGGTGAAGGTTATTCTATCAAGATGAAAACTTTATATACTTAAATTTGGTCTTCCCCTTTGAATATGTTTTATAATAACCAAAATATAGCCAAAATGGCACAAATGTTTTATGCAAATTAGCATGTCTTGCAATACTTCCTTTTTTCTACCTTTTTGATATGTTGTTTGGGAGGGTTTGTACAGTAAGTTACGGCAAGAAACCTTCTGTAGCAGTTTTGTCTAGGTCAAACCGTAGAATGAGTGGACTATAGTCAAACATAAACAGGAAGCGTGTTTCACTGTCAACTCAGAATTGGCAATCACAACGTAAGGCTGCTATACGATGCCAATGGCGAAGAATTGTGTTGCACCTAAATTATTATTTCCGTGGGCAAATCCGCACCAAATTACTCCGGGAAAAAATATGTTATTCTTACACATTTAAAGAATTGTACATAACTTGATATGATTGCAAAAATGATATACTTCGTACTGAAAATGACTGTTAAAAACTTCAAAAATCCATAGCTCTGGATGAACTCGGTGGATCTGAAAATATCAAACATGACTGAGAAGCTCCTCATCAGAACTTCCAGGCAATCTAGTCGGCGAAGCGATTAGCTAATATACGCGAACGGATTCCACTTCATCATAAATCTATATTTCGGGTATTTACGGAGACCTCGAGTTGTTTGCCGAGTGCCAATGATATAATTAACGTGACAAGCAGCCATAATTAAGTTGGCGACAAGCAGTTTCATATTGTGGACGGTTTCTTGACAATCACTATCGATTGATATTTCGCCATAAATGAAAAGGTTGACCATGCTTATCAATATGTGTAAGGATACTGGGATAGCAGCTATCATTCTAATGGTCTATTTAAAGGAGGGATGAATCGGTTTGACAGCATTATTTTGTGAATGCTGTATTTTGGGGAAGAGAAAACTGCAAGAGTGGTGAGATCCACGTCAAGCGCTGTGTGCAGTGGTTTCTGTCACCGATTACGTAAAAGGTGAAGGGGCCTAATATTACTAGGGGCCTTTGATATAATGATGGTAACACTCGATAATGTTAAGATGCTAGTAAAAGGAGCAAGCCTGGGGCGGTTCATGTATATCATCCATCAATTGTCAGGTAAGTGGCTAAATAAGTAAGTTTTGACATGCAAACTTTTAAAATGGCAGAGCAACAATGACAAGCATTGGTTTTTTTTAACCCAAATGCGCCAAAGATGCCATTATACATTAATTTAAACACTTATTGCCGGTAGTTCAGGGCAGATATTGTTCTGCATCTGGAATAAGTTTAACTGGCATAAGAGAGACTTGACTCTCTAACATATTTAACAGATTGTTAAGTCATTCTTATGCTATTTTAATCTCATTGGAATGCCCTTTGTTCTTTGTTTTATCACAAGCCATGACTGTATGGCCATTAAGAGACACTGGCACAAAATAGTGCGCCCTCTAGATTTTCAAAATTATATTTTTTGGATGTGTTATAAAGCTTTTATATACAATAACCCTCAAGTGGTGAAATATTAAGCCCCAAGCAGCGTGAGTTACGGGGTAAAGAATGATTTATAATAATAGCGCCGGCGACATTAATTCAGCGAACGACGTAGAAATTGGAAGTGTAACACACAAGGAAAAACACAGGCCAAGTAACTTGTTGACAGAGCTGTGTTTTTAATATCATGAGGTACCGAGTCTAGATATTCAGTAATAGACAGGATTTGTTGATTAAACGCTTACGGCAACTTAAAAGTTAGCCTAAGAATCCTGGATGTCTTAGCTTTTTATTTATTAGCGTTGGCGGGGTGGGTCCCCGTGTGCATGAGATGTGCACTAAGCTGACTCTTCAGAGCAATCGGACTAGACCCTAGACAAACAAAAAAAGTGAGGGTAGAACTTTTGCCACCCGGCACTTTTTTCCGCTAGAGGGCGTTTTCAAAATGGCCGCCAAAATGCCATTTAACGCCAGTATACAACGTTTCATAGCCAAATATGGGGTGAAATGGTCCAGTTTGTAGTGATTTCCTATATTGTGATGTCAAATGTATAGAGCGGTCACACTCACCATTAAATGTATTCTCATTGAGGATGCCTTTTTTTCAAAAATGGCGCCAAATGGAATTTAACACCTCATAATGATGTGCGCAAAAAGTGGATGAAATGGCCCAGGTTTTCAGTGTTGTTATACTTGATGATGTCAAATGTAACGCGCAGTCACATTCACCACTCAAAAGTATTCCTCATTGAGGGCGCTTTTCCAAATGGCGCAAAGCGATTTAACACCTTATAATGATGTTTATAGCCATAAAAAGGGGCAAAATGACCTGTGTTCAGTGTGTTCCTCATTTGTTGATGTCATTTGTATAGAGCGGTCACATCAGTACTAAAGTATTCGTAATGGAGGATGCTTTTCAAAATGGACTTCCAAAAGGAAATTTAGCACCTCATAACAATGTTTTACTAGCCAAAAAATGGGTGAATCGCCCAGTTTCCAGTGTTTGCATATTTGTGGATGCCAAATGTATAAAGCGGTCACATTCATCACTTAAATGTATTCCTAAGGAGGACACCGTTTCAAATGGGAGGCCAAATGAGATTTAACACCTTATATACATCTTATTATAGCAAAAAATGAGAGGCCCAGTTTTTCGTGTTTCCCTATTTGTGATTTTGTCTCCATGATTGTTGATACTTTATTCTGTCTAAATAATTGCCAGTTTTTATTTTCTCTTTTGACTTACAGTTATTTTTAGTGCGGTTGAGGATTTTCTGTTATGTTTCAGTTTAATGATTGATGTTATCCAGTACAATGTTGTTAGGATGAGATTACAATATTAAGTGCTGACAGGGTTGTGCGCTTGCGCTGCACTTGATGAAGCGAAATGATTTGACGATTTCCTAATGGCCCAAATAGGTAATACTATGGCAATCGCCACTGTAAGCGTCTCATAGGAGAGAGAAGATTTCTACATGACATACATAGTGGACAGGCTGGCATGTCTGAAAGCCGAAGACAAACTTCTGCAGCACATTGGGGATTTCACAGTGCACGACATAGTTTGGAATATGTGTGGAAGTCTGCGTCAGCTGCAAACAGGTTTGATTCTTACAATAACAACATCTTGTGAAGGACTCATGATCGAAAATAACGTCAAGTCATGTTAAGTAATTGAATGTAACAAACAATCAATGTGCTACCCCCCTTCCTGTCGGATGGAAGTTCTGGGACTTAAATAGTAACAAGGGGAAATTCCAGACACTTGTCCATCAGGAATCTGCCAAAAACGTTGCCCAACTTCACCTACGACAGAAACTTACTCAAGTTCTTTCGGGCGAGAGTGCGACGATACCTTGCTTTCTTCTTTGGCGGGTTCCAGTAATGAGGTTCCTGAGTTAACTTAGCTACAGAAGAGGCGCTGTCGATCATCCTCATAGATGATGCAGGCAGTCAATTAATGCCAGATCACAACTGATCATAGTCATGTTTCGTTTATGAGGTATTTGCGCTATTACCTACTACTGGGAGATTTGCATTCCAATGGATTAAATTTGCAATGGCACAGAATTGTAGCAGATAAGCGGCGGTAACGATACGAATGTCTTCTACATATGAAGTTGTGATCATTTTGATACAAAAAGGAAGGCCCCTTATGGTAACCATTATTCTTAGTTCCCTTTGTTTGGTTTTATGAAACCATAAATAACAAAAGGTTTGCCTATCTTAGGAGAGTTGCTATGCAGATTAATTCTGATTATGATGTTTGTTTGTTAATTAAGTCTAGTCAGATTTTAAAAAATCTGTTAAAATGTGTTGGTCATTTTACAAACCCCCTTAGACCATTTTAACCCATATAGGGTTTCGTATAGTTGAATGGTCAGAACATGCCATCTCTACAGGAAGGGATGCAATCCTGATTGATTGTTGTAATTTCAATTGATGTGTTTTTTCGAGTCCTTCACCGATTTGTAATTGTAAGAATCAAAGATGATATCAAGCCTGTTTGCAGTTGACACAGACTTCTAAACATAATTAAAAAGCTGTGTCTGAGAAATCCCCACGTGTGCAACAGAATGTGGTCTTCAGCTTTCAGACATTGGTCATCATATCCACTACGTATGTCATATGGAAATTTTCTCTCCTCTTACGAGACGATCACAGCGCGATTGTCAATTACTATTACGCTTGCCCATCAGGAAATGTCAACAATCATTTCGCTCCTCGAGGTGGCAGCTGGGCTAAGTGCACAACCCTATTAGCACTAAGATTGTAATAATCACCAATAAAGAATTAGTACTGAATCAAGATTCTCCTCAATTCAACTGAAACATAACTAGAAAATCATTAATATCAATAAATTAACTGTAAGAAAAAAAGAAAATGAAACCGCAATTTGTTAGCTATGAATAATTAACTCACAAATAATGGGGAAAATCAACAATTAGGAAACACTGAAACACTCGGACATTTCACCCCTTTTTGGCTATTAAAACCTCATTATAAAGGTGCTTAAATCGATTGGCGGCCAATTTTAAAAGCATCCTCCAGAGGAATCATTTAAGTGAATGTGACCGCTCTATACATTTGACATCCACAAATATAGCAAAAACACTGTAGTAAATTAAACATTATTCTGAGGTGCCTAATGATTTGGCAGGCCATTTGAAAAGCACCATTCCATACGAATCATTTAAGTAAACGATGTGACCACTCTATACGTTTGACATCAAAAAATATAGGAAAACATTAAAAGCCGAGTAATTTACCCCTTTTAGACTATTAAACATCATTACAAGGTTTAAATCGCATTTGGCGGCCATTTTGAAAAGCGCCCTAATGCGGAAACATTGAGTGGAATGGGAGGCTCTATAAATTTTTCACATCAAAAATTAGCAAAACACTGAAAAACCGGGCCATTTCACCCATTTTTGGCTAGTTGTAAGTAAAAATCATTTATAGTGGTTTAAAATTGCATTTGGCCGGCCATTTTGAAAAGCGCCCTCAAGTGAGGAATACATTCAAGTGGTGAGTGTGACGGCTTATACATTGAAATCAACAAATATGGAAAACAATACAAAACTCAACCATTTCACCCCATATTGTGGCTATGAAAAACGTCGTTTATATGGCGGTTAAATGGCATCATTTTGGCGGCCATTGTGAAAACGCCCTCTAGCGCAAATGCCGGGGTAGCAAAGCAAAAAGTCTACCTCACTTTGGTAGGTCTGATTAGTGTAGTCCCTGCTGTCTGTGAAGAGTAATTAGGCACATATCCTGACACGGGGACCCACCCAGCCCACACGGGACTCAAATGTACTCTTGCTTTTTGGTAATTATTTTCTGTGTTAAAAATATCTCTATTCTTCGAATGGCAAGATTATCATTTGCGAGCAAATGAAAACATATTACATATTTTTCTGAAAATGTGCCAGTGCCGCCATAAAAAAATACATTTAACCCTTGTCTACGAAGTGGTTACTGAGTCCCCCCTTTCAGGTTTTTTCCCCGGCTTGCTAAGGCTTAATGTATTCGGCGCGGCGCGACAGGCGCGGGCGCGGGCATACAAATGCGGAATTCTCAGGATTATATGGTAAGCCGTTCGGAATAAAAATCATGTTTTTGTATAGGTAGGATCGAGCGCCTGATTAGGTTACTTTTAGGCTTTATGGTGAAAGGGAACCATTGCCCCTAGTCTTGGATTTCACGGAGTCTTACTATCGGCTAGAAAAGTTCGGGGACGGATTTAAAATGTGTTTTTTAAGCCCCCTCCACGAAAGGAAGTGGGTATTGCTGCCAAAGTCGGGTTTTTTTTAAGGCTTCTGGCATTTTTCGGGGTTTGGTTGGCCCAGTGGGGCCATTTGGGGTTTTCGGAAAGGGTGTGTGGTTTTGGGTGACACCCACGAAATGATTCTCAAAGCTACTCCAAACCTTCTACGAGACCCGAGGCCACCCCACACTAATAAAAGGCCCAGGGGGGTTGGGACGGGGGAGGGGGGTACAAGGCCAAACACCAATAACTAAAGCCTAATAAGTATCTCTGGCGCTCATCCTAATAACCAAAAATGTTTTTTTTTAATTTTTTACATCTTTTAAGGCTTAATGTATTCGGGGCGGATTTTTTTCTATCTATGTGGGGTCTGCGAAAACATTATCAACTGGATATAGAGGATTAGGCTATTGGTGTATAATTTAGTATTTTTTACAGAAACCTGGCCGTCTAAGTAAAAGACTAACTTCTATAGGTCCATCAACCACTTGCAACACAAAAGGCCCCCAAAAACCCGGTAACATCCAAAACCGGGAAACTTACAAAGTGTCCACTTTTGTTTAACAAACACACAATTGACGCAACGGCCTCTAGCATATAATCCTGAGATCCCGCATTTGTATGCCAGCGCCTCCTGAGTCCACGGACGCGCCGAATATATTCAAGCCCTTGCTAAAACCCCCTTTTTGGCTGCCAAATTGATTAACATTCTGCTCCTTTCATCCAAAAACACATCCAGGGGTATAGGTAAGATACAGGGTGATCCAAGTGATGGATAGGGATGGTGGTGGCAACGAACAGGTACCAAAATGCCTAGTACAACACAGGAATATCAAGCTTTGATTTTAGGTACCCTAGATAGCTATGTCCTCCTCTTCATTATACTTACAATCAGTACCAACCTGACTAGCGTTACGTCACAATGCCGTAATGTCAGCAAAACTGTCAATTTCCTAGGACACACGTGAGAATAGGGGAGGAAAATACATGTTTTTTTGCCAAAAGGTTAGGATATCAGATTTTCATGCGGTTTTGACTACTTGATGGGAAATGACTAATGTTATATAATGAGTGCATTTTCGTGCCATAATAAGTTGTTTGAGTCGCTAAAATTGCGAAATATCAATTTTCCACCCTATATTCGGTATTTTCGTACTTTCCTCAACATAGTGACGTCATAATGGGGATGTTGGTACTTATTTTGGTACCAATGGAAAGAAGACACTCTAAGCTATCATTTGGTACCAAATTTACAGGAATCGGATGTTCAGTAACGAAAATCACAGGGGGTGGTAACCACCACCCCTTTCGGGATTTTCTTTACAAAAAATGGCTCATAAACGAGGGTTAACGCTTATTCGGTACACATAATAATTAAAGCAATAATGGCACATTTTTTGAAGAACGCCCCCAATTTTCCAAATTAAATATTTTGGCACAGTTACGTTGGTAATTGTCTAGGAAACTATACATGCGAACGAGAATGCTAAAAAATGAGTATTTATCATAAAATAAGCGATTTTGTAATTAGAAATGGGATCCCAGATTGGCCTTAACGGCAAAGCTGGAAATGCTATGTTTATGTCCGTCCACGATGAAATAGTGCCACCTCGAGAAAATAACCTCTAACTTGACCTGCCTGAAACAATAAAACAACTAATGGATGAGCGTGGACACGTACGTGGCGCTATTTCCCGGCTATTTCACATTGATAATAATCATTCTAATTACAAAATTACTTCGTTTGTGAGACACAGACATTTTCGAGCTTAACCATTCACAGGTATAGTTTACTAGCCAGTTTACCAATGCAACCGTGTAAAAATCTCAATTTTTTGACAAATTGGGGGCGCTCTTCAAAAAAAGGTGCTATTATTGCTTTAATAGCGTCGCTATGAGACTGTTTGCAAATATATGGTCCAGGACCATATTTTCGGGCCAGAATCTCACATTAGCAATTGGCACATGCTCTTTGATATGGGTCGGTCCTTGCAGTCGGTTGATTCTTCAGCTCCAACGGCTTTGGAATAAGAAAATATTCCTTGGCACCATATAAACAGATCAGAATTTTTCGACGAGATTACCCTTTACGTGTTAAACCAATGGCGACATCTAAAATTGGAATTTCTTGGCCGCCCTCCCTTGGCTCTTTTTAATGTACTAGGATACATTTCTTATGTATATCTTTATTTAGTCACCCTGGTATATCCCTAACGTCCCTTAAAACCTTCAAAACCCACCTGACGACAAATCTCGGAGTGGGAAATTGCTCCTAGATCTGACAACAGAAATACCGCTACCTCACTTTTTGCGGTGATTGTAATTTTTTTCTCCAGGGACATTAGGGATATTTGACAAATTAAAATATTTTAAAATTAATAACTAAGTAATTAATGCACTTTTAAAACCAAACTTGGATTAAAAGTTGTAATAATTAATACTTCGCCTAAAATGCATAACAGTGCATCATTCATGTAAATAGTGCCTCTAAACGTAGAACAAATTTTAAAGGCCTAAATTTCTATAAAACCGTATCTTCTGATTTTTTAAATTTCTACTTCGTTTTTCAGTTATTCAGTAAAAATTATATTGGCTGGCTCGCGGGTATCATGACAAAAAAAATAAAAAATCCAATAACATAATTTCGTCGGTATTGTTCCGGCGGACCGTCTCTTCAAACCCCATTAATGTACCTAAAACGTTGTTCGGATTACGTTTGTTAAAAAAAATAGCCATTTACAGACCTGCATGGTTACCATGGTAGCCAGGGTAAGAAGTTACAGGCGATAAACACATTAAACAAAAAGCAAAACATTGCCAATGCGGACGTAACGCTAGTAGGAGTAGGCCTAACATTCAATTTCAAGTAATGTTGCCCGCCATAATTGATGTTGTACAGTCTGGCATTTAAAATTATGTTTCCAAATCTATTTTCTTTCGCCTTTGAGTCCTTTTTAGGGACTTTTGGGGCTTTTTGAAATTTGGAGGGGGGGGGGGGGGCGGGGCTGCCCACGACCTCCGGTTACAGGTCTGATAGCTGATTGTTGAGGCCCTTGTGAAACTAAGTTGAGCGAGCTTTTAACCTTTAAAAAGAGTTATAGTCATTAAGCTATGATGAAATGAATAAAAGTCTACATTAGCTTTAAATGTAAGATTAAGGCTCATATTAGGCCTACACCAGGAGGAATGGAGGAGTTGACGAGTTAGAGATGCTGACAAAAATGTAAGCGAGAGCGGGAATATGGACATTTTACGAAATGAAAGGGTAACCTTAACTTTTCATGGGGACATTGGGGAATGCTAATTTTTTAACAAAGGAAGGGAAATGACAATTTTTTTCCGGAAAAAAAAGATTGAAAGCCACCCGGAACGGAAGCTTACCATTTCCCATGCACCCACGTAACACCTATGACCGGGTCCCTAAAACCAACAAAACGAAAAGTCAGATTAACTACGCTTTGATTATGAGCGCATTACGCCAACGAAACATTTTTTTTAAATAGGATAATCAATTGTTACGTATTCTTTTCGCAACAGAATAGGGCATGCCGCGTGTTTTTCCATTCCCATTTTTTGTAGCTGCATGACTCCAATCTACCGGCCTGGCACAAACGGGTTTCATATCCATCTTTAGAATGTCTTATTCGACTGTGTGTTGTGATTTGGTGATGTCATTCAATTGATTATTATAACTATCATGGACGTTTGATTTACGCCATCGGATACCAGAATAAATGATGATCCCAGTAAAGAGTTATAATGCAACAAATGTACTGAAAACTCCAGAAACAGTTGCCGTTGAAAATTGTCCGAATAGCCATTTGACTCATCAGATGTTATGAGATGAGTACTGGAGATAACGATTGTCCACAGGGATGTGACTCTCCGTTAGTTTCCATTCGTCGTTAGTTAGAAGCTTGCAGAGATACGCGAATCCAGTGTTGTAGGCATAGGTTGGTTGACAGTTTTCAGTTAGTTTCTATTTTCATTGTAGCAGAGAGGTTGGTAGGCATGGTGGTAGTAAATGTGCGTGGTGTTGGCTTGGTTGTAGGCGTGGTGGTTGTTGTTGGCATTTGCTGGTGTGGGAGGTATATAAGGTATTGCATGGGAAAAGTACACATGTCTTGATATTCTGTAAAAAGCTTCATTATAATATTACATGAAACTTCACACCCGTCATCAGAAGTGAATAATGCCACCATACTCACTTCTGAATTACAATCTTATCAAAAGGAAGTGTTACTCGGCACGTGGTTATGCCACAAGCATCACTTCTACTCGCCAATTTAATGGAGGATGCGGCTTCCCAAAGCAGGGGGAGAGTTGCACAGTCAAAGGCCACGTTCCTCAAATAAGTTAACGTGATTGGATCAATCTGAAATAGTAGTGGATAAATATGGGGTAGATCTGTGTAAAATAAAGTACATCCAGGTTGATTGTCTGTTCGGCTAAAGTGGTTGTTCCAGGGTGTCTTAGTAAGTAATGTTATCGTCACCCATTATATGATGACTTGACTTGTAGGGATGAAACAGTGTTGTCACTATGCCTCATGGTGCTCCATCACTTTGCAGCTGACAGAATCCAGGGGAATCATCCTTTGAAACAAACACTATCGTAGAAGTAATAGGATTCTTTGTAATTGATTACAGACTGGGTATTCATGAAGTCATATCCGGATACCATCACAGAAATACACAGCTACTGCATCTCCCTTTCTATTCGCTCTCGTGATGCCGAATACACTCACAGTTACTTGTTGACATGGAGATCTTCTTGATTGTAGGCAGAAGAACAAGACGCTCACAATTAAAGACTAGGTTACTTACATTTCGACAATCACAAATAATAGTGCTTGCCAAACAATTAAAATCCAAAAATCGCTTTATTCAGGTTCGAAAAGTACAACTTTGAAAAAACTCGCGGGTATTAAATGAATGCTGAATATAATTAAAAAACCCATACTGTTTTACTATTTAAAAAGACCACTGTTCTGTCTTGGTAGCGATAAGTTTGATACAAATCCGCTTTGTCCATGTTCAATGAATCAATTGTCATGCCTTCATTTCCAATACAGGTTCATTCTAGGCGAAAATTGAAAATAGTCTATCGTTCCTAGGTGATCTAAAATGGCATTCTATAAATCAGATGCAATAAAAAGTATTATACATGTTGTGGTGGAAAAGTTGAAACCCATTACATCAAAATTGCTTGTGACATTGTGTGTCTTTGTACCCTTTCCTGCGGTTCACTGCTTTTTTCTACAATTAACTGCATTTTACGTGTCATATAATTGTTGTTTTCCCCCAGTTTACGGAGCATTACTAAAGAGCATCATCGCATCTAGAACCGCAAAATATGTAAAGGAAAAGTGAACATTTTAACCTGGAGGCTAGCAGCATTCTGTCCCACCACATCGAGAGTTATTAAAACTGTTGAGTGATGAAAATGGTGTATTAAGGAGAGTGGTTCTGGCAAATATACACGGATTGGGGCGGGGGGGGGGGGGGGGGGGGTTAATTGACAATCATGTTGAAAGGATGTACAAGTTAAGCTTGTTGTCTAATACATACGGATTCCAAACAGGTACGATCATACTATTTAAGCCTGTAGTCTTGAGTTACAGATTTAAAAACGGCAGCAATCAGTAAGAAGGGTCAATTTCAGCTGTTTGTTACAGGGGTCAAATGTTAAAGTGCTCCTATTGGGACGAGTAATGGTGCATCTTGGCGGAGCTCACCGGGTTAAAATAATAAGGATAGTTTGACTCCTTTAAATGCTTAGTTAATACCAAACTAGGGGGAAATGTGTCAAAAGTGTCTGACAACGAGGCTTGACCTTTTTGACCCCTGGACTGAAATTGAAATTGGACTTATACAGTTTTCATTCAAATCTTTAGTATTCGGAGTAAAATGTGTTACAAAAAAGGGCTGATAGCTTCCGGTTATTTAAGCTTCATTAATATGAGGCGGACTATAGATGTTCATTTAATTGTGACAGGTTGTAATAATTTGTTCTTGACATTAGCAAAATGTTTAAAAATGGCTCCTGGCACAAACGTACAGCAGACTACGCACCTGTACAAGTTGGCCAGAGCAATTAAAAAAAATGAGAAAATGAACTTGAAACTCATCATGAACAAAAAGGTTAGCCGTATGCGTTGTTCCGGCAAGATAGTGCGTGGACCTACCATTGATAAAATTTTGTGTTGTTTGTAAGGGAAGCAGCGTGCGATCGATATGAAACGAGAATATAAAAAACTGTGGAAAATGACATTTTTTGCTTATAAATCAAATGTTTGTGTTTTCAATTCCATATAACTACTTTAAAGGGATAAGGATAACCGAGAGAATGAAGTGTAGAAATGCATATTATAAATTGAGATAAGTGTGATTTTGCAAACGCCATACTAAACATCTTTGTTGTCCAAGTAAAATTATAACACCATATAGTGAAAATGATGGTGTATTGGAGGAATTTTTCATACCTCTCCCCACAAATAGACATTCAGCGATGGAGTCTCAAATATCAACACTAAAACAGCTGAGTATGGTTTACACCAGAACAGACTAAACAAAGATCAATTATGTTTGTGTATGAGGTCAAACTGTGCAAATTATGGTGCACAATATCATATCATGCTGAGATATTCACAGGAAAGGCTTTTTTCATCTCAAGTCAGAATTTTTATACGCACGTATAGAAATTAGAGAATCAGATAGAATATGCTGCCTTGTCTTTAATACACAGATTTCAAGCCAACCACTTGCAGGTTACGTAAGCACATCCATGCCAGTAACAAAAATAAAAAATATGAATTTTGATGATTTTTTTTCAATGTATCGGATCAGCAAATCGCTGCTTATCCCTTTAATGTAGGAACAAAAACACCAAATACGTACTGAAAGAAATGAAGTATTTGAGGAAATTACCGTCTCCCGCAAATAAACATGCATCGATGACGACTCAAAACCTACCTTAAACAGCTGATTGTGGTTTACACCAGTACAGAATAAACAAACATCAATAATATTTGTGTTCAGGTCAAACTGTACAGGACATGGTGCACAATATTACGTTTATAAATCTGGGATATTCACAGGAAAGGCTCTTTTGATCTCAAGCCGGAAATTTTATACGCACGTATAGAAATTACAGAATCATAAAAAAGTACTGTCTTATCTTTAATACAAGGATTTCAAGCCAACCACTTGCAGGTTATGTTAGCACACCTATGCCAGTAACAAAAATACCAAAATACGAATTGTGATGATTTTTGTTTTCGATTTTGGATCAGCAAATCGCTGCTTATCCCTTTAAGTAAGGCCAAGAAAAAACAAGTTTGTCCCAGAAGACGGCACGAATTTTGTTTAAAATTTGTCTTTTTTTGGATTTTTTTCCAACGGCCCTGTGTGCTGCGCAAGCAAAAGATCTATGACAATAGTTGATAAGATGACTTGTGCAGTCAGCTGGCAGTAAGAAGACAATCTCAAGGTTCTCGATGATAAATACAGCTTGATGAGCTCACAGGTATATGCAGGTGACATGTCGTGGATGTCCTTGAGAAGCAGAACCTTATAAACTACATTCTGATTGGAAGCCTATGCAGTTGGCAGAGTCAGAAAGCAAATACAGGTCCATGATCTTCGGCAAAAATATGTAATCCGGCATTTTGTGCTGCAAAAATGTTATTTTCTAAACGCTTTTTTTTTGGGGGGGGGGGAGGAATGCATTTTCGGAAACTTACTATTTGCTTTCATGTAAAAAAAGTAGACATTGCGTGCGTTTGTAAGATTATCAGCAATGTCGGGAAATTTGGAAATTCCTGGGATTATGATATAATTGAGAAAGGGGATTTGGGTACTTATTTGAGGTGTCGCATAGTTACGCATTGATAGCAAATTTACGATTACAGCCGGGGCTTTTCGTTAGCAAAATTATGGAACAAATGCAACAACGTTATACTGAAAATCAATACGTTAGGTACACGAGGGTTCAACTGAAAATATATTGCTTCTTTCGAATATTTGAGGAGCAGTTTCAAGTGCTAATCTTTCAGATTTAGAACCTGCATTAGGATGAATGTGTGTAATGATTGACTGTCACGCCAATATTCTAGAAGGTAACAAAACGAGGACTATAATTCAGCTTGAGTCGAAAACTACTGTTAGGTCTCCTTTAATTTAGTTCTCTTAAGGATTTATGAAAAAAAATCTGTATTTTTTTCCAATCTATTAAAAATGTTCAATAGAGGTATGCATTATGCATTACCCCTCAGTTACTGTACCCGACAATTGTGAGTGAAAATTCTCTGGATTTACGCGATTCTTGTCGTTTCTGCTTTCATCAATTACAATTTCCTGGAGGTTACAAAATTGAAAAAAGAAGCTTCATAATGAATGGACAACTTTGTGTTTTTAGAGGAGACCTCAAAAACCGAAGAAAAATATTCCTTTCTTGTATTCACAACTAAAGAAAATATTCTTTGCTCCTCCACACAACAGAAGAAAAATATTCTTTGCTTGTCCATACGACCACTACTCACAAAAGGTTCAGCGGTTTCATTTCTTTCTGTAAATTCAGGTTCGACGTTGAAATTGATATGTGTTTGTGCCGATCAGAGAATTACATTTAAAAGAAAATATGTTACATTTTTATAATAATTGTAAGGCTCTGAATTTATCTAAGTGGCCAATGTTTCGATATTTGTTTTCGAAAAAAAAAAGAAATCAATTTCTCACCGCAAGTTAAGCTCAGGATGCACACTGCGAGTTAGCAAAAATGCCCTTAAAGCCTTTGAGTCTTTATAAAACAATAGTCTGTAACCATATATGTAGTCAATTTTTTCTTTTTGTTTTGAATTTTTGTATAGCACGTTTTACTTAAATGTTTGGTGATGTGATGTTTTCTCCCTCACATTGATGCATATCACAAAAACATCTGATTACAATTTTTAATGTAATCGTCCAGTCGCTTGGATAGAAGAATCAAAATGTGTACTAAATTTCGCGGGCCTTTAAATTTCACTTGGGTGATGAGAAAAATAATAATATAATTTTTCGTCTAGATAAAATTCCTCTCATTTTGAGGGAGTAAAATGTGCTTAGCCTGGTATAATAACGTTTGCTGAAATTGTCCGTTTCGGAACATTTTTCTCAAGAAGTCGTATCAGGAGATCCTTGCACCGTTGGAACGTTAGCCATTTCCCTCCAGGGTTTTCTTTAGTTTTTGCTTTTTTAAAAAAAACCAAAAAACATACATTTTTTTTAAAATAGAATTAATGCTAATTGACCTAAGGTAACGCGTCGGGGGCCCCAGTGGGCGGAAAATTCCTCCACTCATGAATTCTTTGTCCTTAGAACTCTATGAGTTGCACTGCACCGTAATTCTACACAAAGCAATACTCTCACTTATTCCTGTCCTTTATTAACCAATTGCCACTGTCGTGTAAATAATCTAATAGACAAGGCACAATTTGGTGCAAGCACCAATGTGGCTCGCGCAATGAGATTGTAAGAGGTGCTAGAAAAAAGGAGTCAAATTTGCACTCTAGGATGTCTATCAGTTTGTTCACTTAAATCAAGAAAACCTCCAAATAATGACCAAAGATACACGAACCCTTGATGGAATGTATTTCGTATGAATCACAGCCACTTCCCATTATTGCTTATTCCCTACTCAAACCTACTAAGTCAAAATTAACACTTATCCTGGGTCAAATGATGAACTCGGTCCATTTGCAACCGTACATGGGTACCCATTCGGCACTGGAACCTGTCATGCACTTTGTCCAGTAAGCGATGCAGTTGATAGCTGTTGAATCGTAGAGACTTTGCGTACTAACCAAGGTCTTAATTAGCACTAACTAAAACGTGGTAAGCTACTTACTGAGCCACCGGGTGCATATCGGCACATATACCACTCAAGCAGACCGAAAAGTCACGATCATAACCTGTCTCGGTGTGCTTTAGGGGGATCATACTTAGGAAAATCTTGTCAATGATTCTGGGAATATTTGGAAAATTTGGTCTGGATGGAAAGCTTAGTAACGAATTAATATAAATCAAAATAAGTTGAAAATTGTCCACATGTGTTGAGTTGTTTGCCCTTTTTAATTTCCCGCCCAATAGATTACTCAAAAACGATCCCGCACAAATCCACATCGAATGCAAATGGTGACGTCAAAGTGATGACCATCCATAATTTACTTCGGTCGTTGTTGTAACCATCATATCGCAGTGTTGCCACTTCAATAATAATTAACCACGAAATGAAAACAACTATTTCATTCTGTAACTTTTTTTCTAATTTTATTACTATTTCAATTAATCCATCAATATTAAACGGTGTCAGCAATTAACAATTCGAGTAAAACGTGTTTGGTTCATCACTTTGACGCCACGAGTTGGGCGCTTTTCATCAATGAATCGTGCGAAAAATCCGCCCGTTTCTTCGTATGTCAAAAAAGCAAAAATTAAAAAATGCCTCTATTTTGTTAATTTTCCATCAATTGTATTATTTATGAATGTAATCAAACTGAGCTTGACAATCTTGACATATTTCCTTTACTGGGCAACGTCTGCCGACGCTAGCCTTCGAATAGGCTTTTCGCGCCCAAATGCAATAAACATACGCTTTTCGTAAAAGCAATGTTCCGAAAGTCTAGCGTCCTCCGACGTTCCTGCCGATGAGTATGAACCCCTATTAGACCGCAGATTGGCCGTGCGGAGGTGTAGTATCGAAGCATTTGCTCACATTAAGTCCTCAGCTTGGTTGAACTTTTAGCTGGAGCAGCCACTTATACTATTCGTTAATGCTTTATGTTTTTCCTGTAAAGAGAGTCTGTAACACAAGAGTATTTTTGTTGTAAACTGCGCAAAAGCGCCTCCAACAGACTAATTCTGATCCGACAGCATGAATTAGGTATTTTTTGACAGTCCTAAAGAAGTTTGGTTTAAATACCGGGAAGCAGATTTGTTGTGACGGGTTCGATGCCTGGACGCAACCCAACGAAATAGGGAAGTGTGACCATAGGGTTTAATGCATATTTGACCGATTCATTTTAAGAACAATTTTCACGGTTCGCTGTTGCGCATGCCGGATCAATTAGGGTTATATAATCTGTTGCCTGAGCTTTTTAATAAGGTTATGTAAGGATCTCCATTTCACTATATGTACCTCATGTACAAGCGTATCTACAACGATGTTATTTTGTCCGTTCCTCGTTTAAAGCAATAACAGCACCAGGGGAGGGCGGTCATGAAATCCCAATTTCAGACTTCCGCCATGGTTTAACACGTAAAAGCGAATCTTGACGAAAAATTCTGAATTTTTTATATGTTGGCCAGGAATATTTTCTTATTCCAAACCGTTGGAGTTGAAGAATCAACTCCACTGTAAGGTTTTTGTGAAGTGTGTTGGTATTAATAACGAACGAGGACGAGTCGGTGTAGGTCATGGGAACACCATTGACCGACCACAGCAAAGACCCAAATTGGTTTATGGCTTGCACTCCGTATTACTGTAATTTCGTTTCGTTAACATTTTTTGGTGAATTGCTATAATGAAATATAGGCTTGGCCGCCACGCCTGAACAGCACATTTTTGAAGAGCGCCCCCAATTTAAAAAAGGTTGATATTTTTTTTGCACAGTTATTTTGGGAATTGTCTAGGAACCCACCTGCTAACGTAGAATTGCGAAAAAGTGTGTATGCTATTTTATCATAAAAATACGCGATTTTTGTAATATTTAATTTGGGATCCCAATTTTACTTAACGGCAGAGCTGGGAAATGCTAAGTTTATGTCCTCCGTGTGAAATATTGCCAACCTCAAGAAAATGACGCTAACTTGACTTGCCTGCACTACTAACACACTATTTGATTTGGCGTAGAGAGGTACAATGGCCGCCTATTTCCGCTATTTCATATGTGAATGCCGTTTCCTTACCGTTGATTATAATCAGAGATCTCCGAGATAATTATTTTAATTACCAAGTCCGTCGTTTGCGACACATAGAACATTTTTTTGAGCTTCACCATTCACAGGTATTTTTTTTTTTTTTAAAAAACAAAAAACAGCGGCGTTTAATTTTTTTTTGTAAAATTGGGGGCGCTCTCAAAAAATGGCTGTTTTGCGTACCAATTTGGGATCTTCATCAAATCCCGGCTCATCGAAAGTGGGATGAACTATGAGTGTGGGTTGTGTGATGTGGTGTATGTGTTGTGTGGTGCTCGCGCGCGCGCCTGTGTGATGTGTTTATGCCATCATGAAACATTAGAAGTCCATTATCTGTTTTGCATCCTTGTGCCATATCCTGTTTTACCCATTGAACCGTAAACCTGAGCCACATGAAAACAATACTAGAGCCCAGTCGACTCTTAAAGGTGCAACGAGAGATTTTGAGCCCCAAAATGTGCATAATAGCAATTTCATATAGATAGACACTCAATGATTTCATACCTAGTATTTGGCTCCAGAAATGTCCTTGGAAGAGAGAAAAAATGTGATTTTGATTTTGCTTATATTTCACTATAAAACCTAGGCTGATTTTGTATTGCCTCCTATACGGAATTATAAATATCCAATTGGAGTTATACCAAGAAAACATTTCTCAGCTTCTCCTTTCAGATTGGAGTGGGGATCTTTTTTGATGGAAAGCAAAAACATTTTATAACAAATCATGTGACCCAAACCTCAGTACGCTTCCAATATTAGTGTATTGGGGACACCAGCCTGAATAAATATTTAAAGCTCTCGTGACCCCTATTAAACACAGTCATAACTCCCATGCCCTCACCTTACGGAGACCACAATTATTGAAATGACCCATTACTAATGTAATAACATCTCGATGCAGGTACTAAAAATTTAAGAATTCTGAATTCTTAAAGACATTATAGGTCCTACTAAAGATATCGAAACCTTTTTCCTGGTATGTATTTAATAAAGGGTTACATTAATAAAATACCTTCCATTTTGACTTCAGGAGTCAGGTCATTTCTATCTATTGTCATTTGTATTTATATTGCATAGAAAATAATCCGATTCTCCTTTCATAAGCTATCCCTATCGCCCGAACCACGGCCCACGTCCCCCACCCCCCCCCCACACCCCCCACGCCAAACCCACCTTCGGCGCACGAATCCGGCCAACCCCCCCCCCATCTCACCATACCAACACCACACATAACCTAAACACCTTACGGTAAAAATCTGTTTCCTACTGTCCCTTATTATGGCGGGGATCACAATTACTAGTTTTTAAAGGGAATTAAAACAAAGAAAATAACAACACAAACCTAAGTAAATAATATAATGTGAGTTTTAGCATAACATAAGTTTCCGAATTTGAATCCTCGTGATGTTTAACCTTTTTTAATTTGGTTTTTTTGGTTTTATGTATTGTCATACAACACTTAACCAGTAACGAGGCCAAATTAACATAATTAAGGATACCATTTAATAACGGAATTCCATTACCAAACCCTATTACCGTGGGATGTATAAACAAAATGTGCATGAAGAAACGCTACTTTTATTCCAATCAAAATTGAGATTTTGGTATCATAGAGATGTTCATATTTTTTTCTCATTCCCAGTGGAAATTTAGGGCCAGGAAACGTTTCCTTTGGTGTAATTGACAAAAACGTCTCCAAATGTGGTCGTCTACATTAATTAAGGTTTCGAAAACAGTATAGTAAAATAAGCCACTTACTCTATGAATAAAATCTCTTACACATTTTTTTTGTTATCTATTGTGAAACCCTCAAAGTTTGAATTTTCCAAAAATGGTTCGTAACGGGCTTCGCAGCGATATTTGCGAGAGAATCGAAAATGTGGAAAGCATTATTTAAACTTATAAATCAGGGATAAATGTGTACAATTCCATAGACTTGCTTTAATGTAGAAACACACCCCAAATAGTGAAAAAATTGAAGTAGTGAAGGAATTGTTATACCTTCTCCCGAAAATAGACATACAGCGATGAGTCTCAAAATTAAGAAATAAAGGGTACGATATTCATGTTTATGCCAGAATAATGTGTCCGAGGCAAGTAAAAACATGAATAATGGGCGAGGCGAAGCCGAGACCCATTATTCAAATGTTTTTACTGCCGAGGACACATTATTCGGCATAAACATGGGCATCGCACCCTTTATTTCTATTATATTACCTAAATAAATGGTAAATTCTTACTAAAACGTAACAGTAATTTAACGTCTTTAATACAGCGCGCGCCCTGTTTCCTCCGCGTAAAGGTTAACGCGTGCGCCTATAGTGATGGTGACACCCGCCGAAAAGAATGTTCCCTTGCATCACGCACTAGGGCGTAATCGCGGCCCATTATCGCAGAATAATGGTCGGTATACTAACCAATCAAAGAGCGCGCTTTTGAATAATGGGCAGTAAACGTAATAGAATCTACAATAAACAGCTGATTGTGGTTTACACTAGCACAGAATAAACAAAGATCAATAATGTTTGTGTTTGAGGTCAAACTGTATTGATCATGGTGCACAATATCACGCTTAAAATGTGGGATATTCACCGAGAAAAGGCTTTTTGATCTCAAGTCAGAATTTTGATACGCACGTATAGAAATTAAAGAATATATAAAGAGTACTGCCCTGTCTTTAAGTCAAGCCAACCACTTGCAGGTTACGTTTGCATATCCCTGCCAGTAACAAAAATAAAACAATATGAATTTTTATGATTTTTCGATGTTTCGGATTAGCAAATCACTGCTAATCCCTTTAAGAATCGAAGAACCCAAAACAGGTTTCTCACATTACAACAGTTAATTTTGGTTCATATGAAGAATCTTATGGTTTCCATATCCCTAACGTCCCTTAACTGCATTAAATTGCACTTTTCAAAATCACGGACCGGCCTCTTGGCTTGTTTTATGGGGAAATTGCCCCTAGATCTAACAAGAAAAACACCGCTACCCCCTTTTTTGCGGTGATCGCCAGGTTGGTAGTCATATTCCTCTAGGGATATAGAGGACAAGGTTGGAATTTTTGCTTAGACTGTAGTTTTAAGACGATGCAATATAAATAATTCCATTTTTATTTCTGTTCCTAGTTTCTATAATTTCTATCTTGTGACATCGGGGAATAGTTTCCTGGAATGTGTGAAAATACCTTGGGCATTTTAGCGTTAATACCTCCTTCTAATCTTATTGTTTGGTAGAATGAAGGTAGAACAAATATGAAATTAAAACACAACGTCAGCATGACGACAGTGGTTTTTGTACTCATTACGCCAAGCAAACACTTTTTAAACAGGACCATTTAGCGTTTCGTATTCTTTTTGCAGACTAGCATACGCTGTGTTTTCCATTCCATCTTTTTGTAGCTCCATGTACGTCCGATGTACTGTCGGCAAACGCGTTTCATATCCATCATTGGAATTGTTGACTATGTGTAATTGAGGTGGCGTTAACTCAAGAGATTTTTTGTAGTATTCCCGTGATCCTTTGATTTTACGCATTTGGAATATTAGATAAATGATGACCCCTGAAAGAGTTATTATGATGGCAACTAATGATACCGAAATTCCGACAACAGTTTCCATTTTGAAACAGTCCGAATTACAATCACATACATATGACTTATCAGACCTCATGAGATGAGTACTGATAATAATCATTTTGTCCACAGGTGACTGCGATTCCCTGTTACGCCCAATCGTTGTGGATGCAGAAAGACGCGTATTATCCAGTGTTGTAGGCGTAGGTTGCTTGGCAGTTTTTAAGGTGCTTTCTGTTTCCGTGGTAGCAGAGAAAGTGGTAGACATGGTGGTAGGTAAAAGTGTCGTAGTGTCTGATTTGGTTGTAAGTATCGTGGTTGTTGTTGGCATATTGGTTGTGGGACGTGATATAACTGTTATTGGTGTGGTAGAGCAGCTGTCTTGATATTCAGGAAATGCTTCACTTCTAACATTACATGTAAAAATCACACCGTCATCATCAAGTGATAATGCAATACTTAATTCTGACACTATAATATCAAAATGAATTGTTACCTCAGCAGTTGCTATGCCAATACTATCGCTTCTACTCCAATTTAATTGAGGAATTGGATTTCCAAACAAGGAGCTGCAAGTCAATGTAAGAACGTCTCCTTCAAAATAATTTAACTTGCTTGGATTAAAATCACATAGTGGATAAAAATTTTGTAGATCTGGCAAATAAAGTACATCCAGGTTGATTGTCTGTTCGGCTAAAGTGGTTGATCCAGGTTGTCTTAGTACAGTACATGTATATTCACCACTATCTGATTTACTAGCCTCATGGATGATCAGTGTCAATATGCCTCCCGGTGATCCATCAATTTGAAGTTGCCAAGATCCAAGCGGGCTGTCTTTAGAAGCAACAGTATCAGAACGTACCAGAGATCTTTCTAATGATTACAGAATCAGTTCCAATGAAGTCATCTCCAGATACATCACAGAATATAGCTACTGCATCTCCCTCTTCTATTCGCTCTCGTGATAACGATATACTCAGAGTGACTTGTTGCGTGGATATCTCCTTAACTTGTAAGAGAACAAGCGACACAATTAAATGACTTAGTACGCACATTTCGAAATCACAAATAATACTGCTTGGCAAACAATAAAATCCAAAATCGTTTTATTCAAGTTCGAAAACTACATCTTTGGGAAAAACATTGACAGGATATGTGTGTGCTGCTGAATATAATTAAAATCCATAATTGTTGTCACTATTTAAATGTACTGACTGTTCTTTGTAGAGTTAAGTTATCGTACTAGCAGAGCCGCGTTGTCCATTGTCAAGGTAAATCATATCATGCCTTTGTCTAAATACAGGTTCCATTCTATGAGAATATGGAAAATCAGCCTATCGTTCAATGTATAAAATGCCATTCTATAAATCCAGATGCAATAAAGGTATACAATGATTGTGGTGGAAAATGAACCATTATATCAATTACGTGACATTGGTGTGTCGTTCTGTACCCTTTTCTGCGGTTCACTGCTTTTTCTACAGTTCACTGCCTATTGTAAGTGTCATGTAAATTGTTGTTTCTGTCCCATATACCTATACTTGCGACAATTCCTGTAGAAGTATCGGTTAAATATATTGGCCTTTGGTTATTTGCCCCAGTTCACGGACCATTATTGAAGAGCATCATCTTCAAATCGAAGAGTAAAAAGAAGAGTTTTATACCTTTTAACCCGGTGTGAAAGCGCATATAGTCCGGCAGATATTATAGTCCGGGGGGCTATTGTTCCTAGGGACAGGGAATAGCCCTAACCGGACTATGAGGAGAATGCTCCTCCGGACTATGACTCCTAGGTACAGAGGTCCACTGGACAACTGCACCTAGGAATGGTAGCCCTTACTGCATCATGTATTTTTAGCATATTGTGTATGTGAACCGGACTATATCCCCCACTGGACTATAGTGCCTTTTACAGCAGTAAAAGTAATCAGTGTCCGCCGTACTATAGTCCTATCTGTTACGCTCTTCTAATCACGAATGCAGCTATTCAAAAGGGGTCCAGAGGACCATGATACCCAGTGTTAGTTGTCCACTGGACATTAATATCCATTATCATGTTCCAGGGGACCATGGTACCCAGTGGTGTATGTCCACTGTACTTTACTGTCCACTCGTGGTCCATGGGACTATGATACCCAGTGTTAGTTGGCCACTGGACATTAATATCCGTTACTATGGTCCAGGGGACCATGATACACAGTTTTGAAAGTCCACTGGACATTAATGTCAAGGAAACATTATTCCCTGCGCTGAACACATGATAAATATTGTATGTAATGGGTAAATTGGGGACCAAGGAATATAAAAACCGTTATTATTTTACATAACTTCCCCGGTCTACAAAAGGGAATGCAGGCCCGTGACCAGGATTGTTCTGGGGGAGGGATGGGCACTGTTGTCAAATGGGATTTTCTTCCAAAATTCGTTCGGCCGCCCTACCAAAAAAAAAAGAAAAGATGATGTGGGGGGGTATTTAGCTTTGGCAAAAGGGACCCTTTTTAATACCAACATTTGTCCGCTCCAACAAATCTATTTTGCTGGCCTTTTTTTAGGCCTTTTTAAGCTTTAATGTTGTTTTTTTTTAATGTGGGAGGGGCGTCCGCCTCCTTCGCCACCGCCCCACTGCTTACGGCCTGGGGAATTTGTATCGCTAGAACCCCTCCTGATTTTTTCCTTTTCCTTTCTTAATAAAATACAAGATTTTTTAAGACAGTTGGATATAATAGTATTACTACGTTGGTGAGTAGGCTTTTGCTGACTTGACAGAACTTGTTACTGAAATTCAAATATTTGTATTTTGTAAAATTAAATGGCTGAAAGGCAAATTCAAATGTCCCATAAATATCAAATGCTATTACAATTATGTTTCTATGTTTAGAGCTTCCACTTCACCTATTACATATTTTTCATCAACACATATTCTCAAAAGATCTCCATAATAATATAGCCGAACTATAACTATAACCTCGTCTAACCGAGGGAGGGGGGGTGGTTACCACCCCCTTCAGTTTTTTCCCCATCTTGCTAAAACCACTATATAAAGCAGTGAAATTTTGTATTGCTTTTTGGCGCTATACGTGCGTATCATCAAAAACGCAAATGAAAAATTTCTCCCCAAATTTTGTGGTAATTGGTTGTAAAATTATATCAAAATAATTAATGCCATCTTAAAGCCACTATCTCCTCTTCCAACTAATAGGTAATTTGTTCGTATGCGGTCATGGGTACCGCTATCACCATTGTTTTTTTTGCACAAGTCAGCTTGGGGACCAAGTTTTCAATACAAATCTCGCAATCCACTTGCATAACTGAAGTAAGAAGAGAGGGAAATTGAAATAGGATTTGGTGTAACCTGACTTGAAACGATCCAAACTTATCGCAACCGCGGAAATGAACCTCTGCTCCCTCTTCTACTTGTCTTGAGATCAGAGAATATGAAATTAGCTTACGTTGACACTCCCGCGATGAATTAAATAAAAGATGGAGAAGGGAAGCAGAAACGTATTATCAAGTTGTTTGAAGGTCTTTCAAAATATTTAACCCAAAAATGTAGCCTTTTTTCCGGGCTTTTGTTGAAAATATGCCTAGTATGTTGAGTATCGAATTGTGACAGATCGTTCACCACAGTTGAAGTGATTGTAAAAGTAAAGGCTACATTTGAAAATATAGCTTGGATTTAACAATCTATTGGTATGAAATGAAAAAAAAACCACACAGGATACTGGTGATTTTCGACAGGAAATCTGATCTAAGAATATGGTACCGCTGTTACTAGCATATGACACAAAACGCGTGATTTGAAGTTCCAGTAGCAAACACAAATTAAGCGATTCTGTCTGCTACAATGACGCTAACAGACAATCTCAATGATACTACGAAGTTGCTACTCCGGCCTATTATACAGAATGCGACACACAAAAATAAAGATAGCATATGAGGTCACTTGTTGTAAAACACCGCTTTTAATCGATGTCAAATCCGGAACCTTATTCTACCGGTCCTGCCCTGAAAAAAAATAGTAGAGCAGATTAACTACTTTTGGGGCCATAAGTGACTACAAGGTCATACAAGCACCAAAGTTGGCACATGCACTCCTTTTAGATCACTTATTAAAATAATGTAAGCAATTCAAAATCCAAGATGGCTGCGATATTTCAAGATGGCCGTCACTGGGTCACACCCTGCACAGGTCAGTAATTTCCATTCACTAGTGCATTAAGAAAATATGCCCACTGGTTTTGGAGTATGATTTCTGATACCCAGAACACACAAGGTGAATTTCTGTAAATGCATAACATGTAGAGCTCACTGAACTTTAAAATCTCACCTTGTAAAAATTGAGGGCGCCCTTCCACCTTCCACCAAATCTATGCATGTCCCTTTGAGGATATGAAACCTCGAAAGGCTAGTAGAAAGGCCACATACATCAACACACACTCACGATTATTTGAAGAGCAGTTTCAAGTGCTAATCTTTCAGTTTTAGAAACTGCATTAGGATGAATGTGTGTAATGATTGACTGTCACTCGAATATTCGGCTAGAAGTTAACAAAACGAGGACTATAATTCAGCTTGAGTCGAAAACTACTGTTAGGTCTCTTTAATTTAGTTCTCATAAGGATTTCTGAAAAAAAATTCTGTATTTTTCCCCAATCTATTAAAAAATGTTCATTAGAGGTATGCAGTATGCATTACCCCTCAATTACTGTACCCGACAATTGTGAGTGAAAATTGTCTGGATTTACGCGATTCTTGTCGTTTCTGCTTTCAGCAATTACAATTTCCTGAAGGTTACAAAAATTGAAAAAAAGAAGCTTTATAATGAATGGACAACTTTGTGTTTTTAGAGGAGACCTCAAAAACCGAAGACAGATATTCCTTTCTTGTATTCACAACTAAAGAAAATATTATTTGTTCCTCCACACAACAAAAGAAAAATATTGTTTGCTTGTCCATACGACCACTACTCACAAAAGGTTCAGCGGTTTCATTTCTTTCTGTAAATTCAGGTTCGACGTTGAAATTGATATGTGTTTGTGCCGATCAGAGAATTACCTTTAAAAGAAAATATGTTACATTTTTATAATAATTGTAAGGCTCTGAATTTATCTAAGTGGCCAACTTTTCGATATTTGTTTTCGAAAAAAAAATCAATTTCTCACAGCAAGATAAGCTCAGGATGCACACTGCGAGTTAGCAAAAATGCCCTTAATGCATCAATTTTTTTGTTTTTATAAAACAATACCTCGGTAACCATATATAGTCAATTTTTCTTTTTGTTTCATTTTTATATAGTACATTTTACTTAAATGTTGGTGATCTGATGTTTTATCCCTCATACGTCAGCTTAAAACTCACCTTTTTCGTTAAGCTTTTCATGGCTCATAGCTGTTTGTTTGATTTGTATGTGTTGATTGTTATGGCTCTGAGTTCTCTTGAAGATTTTGCGCCTTATAAGAACTATTCATTATTATTATTTATTGATGTATATTCGCCAAAAACATCTGTTACAATTTTTAGTAAAATAGATATAACACATTTCCCGGCCTTAAATTTCACTGGGGTGATAGAAAAATATGAATTTTCTCTGATACTAAATCCTTCAGTTTTGAGGAGTAAATTGCGCTTGAATAATAACGTTTTTTTCTGAATTTCATGTCCGAAGCATTTTTTCTCAAGAAATCTTATCATGTGATCCCTGAACCGTTGGAACTTAGCAATTTCTCGCCAGGGTTTCCACTAATTCCTTTCCTTGTGACAATTGCCATGTGAGTTAAATAGTCTAAAAGACAATATAGTACATTGGGAAATATAACTGATTTGGTTTTAGTTTTTTCAGTATTACAATTTTGACACCCACGTGTTTTCCAATACTAATTTCCATGAGACTCTGAGAAATCATGGTGTTATTTTTTAAATGTTTCTTGGGTGTTTTATAAGGGTACAAATTGTCAGGGTAACAATAAAGAGTTTAAATTGGCTTTTAAGAATCTGTTCTGTTTTGCTCATAAGGTTTCTTAAAAAAAGTCTTGATTTCCATATTTACGATCTTGGGTTTTAGTACAATAGGCGCAAGAAGATCAAGGTCATTATTTATAGAATGAATCCGATTTTGTTGCCAACAGGTTTTAATCGTTCATTAATCATACTAAATAAGAAAATGTATATAGATCTCTGTGTTTCACCTTTTCTCAGGACTTTTCAGATATGACTAGTGATCTCCCATATACTTCGTATTTTCGGCTTCTCTACAGTAAGACAACAATTTTGGCACCATTTTAAAACAAACCGATGAAAGCTTAAATTGTACCCCTGGTTACTTGAACCCGTTTTGTCTGTGTAAGGCTTGCTACTATAGCCCTATATGGCAATCTACCTTTCGTAATCCCTTGAAAGGTACTGAACATGGATGGTATACTTTAACCATAACTCGACATTTTTTTTGTCTATCCACCATATTTGTTTTTTTTCACGCCGAAAACAACGTGACTTTTGGTTTTTTGAAGTCTTGCGCTCGTTTTAAGACCATTTTGAAAAAAATCGGACCTACGGTTATGACGCGGCGTTACGTAATCTCACTGCGGTGCGAAGAAAGCTATTTCCCATTAAAAATTACACGAACAGCAGAAATCCAGTTTTTTGTGCTAAGGACAGTTACACTATGTTTTATCTTATTTAAATCCAACAAGCTGATATTAAATGACAAGAAGACGGAGATGATGTACTTTCGCTCTCATTTTATCAGATCGTCTAGCACTCCCTCCAGCCATTTATGATCATTGGCAATTTTGTTATAAACATCGTCGCGAAGCACGGACCTTGGTAGTCCATCTTAGACTCATCACTAAGGAATGATCATCCTGTTAACAGCTTATGCAAAAGCTGATTGGCTCTCAATAAGGAAAATGGGGCAGTTTCGACAGTACCTTGATGAAAATCTACCATCAGCTTGGTCCACGCCTTTGTTACACCTAGGCTGGATTCCTGCAATTTCTTGCTTTATGGCCTTCCAGAACGAGAATTGACCAAGGTTCAGCGAGTTCAAAATGCAGCTGACCGTCTTGTCCTTAAAATTCCGTCGACGAGACCATATCACCCCAGCTCTCTACCCTACATGGCTTCCAATTAACAGAGGGCAGTTTTTAAGATTCCTACTTCTCATCTAAGGCCATCCACAGTATGTCCCTGCCTATATCTTTGAGCTCATCCAGCTGTTTCACCACCGAAACTCTTGAATCAGCTTCTTGCTCCCGCTGAGTAAATCTTCAACTCATACAAGTTCTATGGTGACCAGATCTTTTGCTTACGCGTAGCACATTTGTGAATAAACTCCCTAACGTACCGCTTAGCTCAGTCCATCAACTATCTTTAAAGTCCCGTCTGAAGCATTCCTATTTACACAACCTTTTGGCTCCTGATACGTATCTCCCTGTTTTCTGATGCATCCCAATTACTAATTATAATTCTGTGATTTTTTTCCCTTTCTTTTCTTATTCTCTACCTTCATCCAATCCGTTGCCTAGGATAGTGTTTTCATCAGTTTAGGTAGGGTTAGCGGCATCTGAATCCAGGAAAGCAGACTTACTATGGCTGTGGGTACATACACACAGATCCTCCACACTGACGATTCAGGTGTATCCCCATATGGTTCTAGTATGGGATGCAACTGGGTTGTCTTTCTCTTCTATTGTTTGGTCCCAATATATGTTTGAATTCCACTAAATTTCAAGTTTTTTGAAATTGTGTATAATTGATGTATATCAATTGTTGTTTTTACATGAGAATTTTATCTGTATGTGTTGTATTTGTCTATTGATATGTTGTATTTTGCTCCTTTCTATGTGAAAGCTCCTAGAGCCTCTGCATTAGCGCTATATCAGATGTTTATGTATTATTATTATTTATTCTATTTATTTGTATTAGGAGCATGTGTCGCATACTTTGACACACATCATTGCCAAAATTTTGCTTGAAAAAATGCGAAAACCCATGCTTTTTTTAGATTTGTCGCATTTTTGCATGACGTCTGTTTTGACGTCACTGTGACGTCATACAGGTAAGTTTGTACTTTTTTGGTATCATGGACTCGGGCGGGTCAATAGCTATCCATTGGTACCATACATCTTAGTTCATCATCCCGTTTCCGAGATACGGGGGTCTGGAATCCCCCCCGGCGGTGAATGGGTCCAAAAAGCCCGGCTCTTTATGGTTAAGAATCCGAAGCAAAAAGCCATGATGTATAATTCGATCCCTGTGGAACGCCACCCAACGAAAGATGGCAGTGTGACCGTAGGGTTTAATTGACCGATGCATTAAGAACAAATATATTTTCAATCGAATACGGAATTGGCGCATACGGAATCCAATTAGGGATGATATAATCTGTTGACTGAGCTTGTGAATAGTTGTAAGGATCGCCATTTGCTATTATTGCTTTAACAAATTTGCTCGTTCATCAAAATGGGATGAACTATATGTGGTGTGTGTGTGTATGGTGTGTGCTCGCGCGCGCGCGTGTGGTAAGGTGTTTTTAGCTATGCCATGAACAAATTATAAGTCAAATTAAATCTGTTTTGCTGTTTGCATCCTTGGCCATATCATGTTTTACCATTGAACAGTAACCTTGATCCAGTTTCCATGATTATTTATATTTTTTTCCATTTACCGTCACCAAAATAACAATCAAGAGCCAGCGACCTATTTAAACACTGACAATGCTCAGCATTACGAGACCTATTTTGAATTGACCCGAATTGAATTGATCTTGATGCATGTACTAAATTTAAGCATTCCTGAATTCTAAAAGAAATTCAGTCTACTAAAATATCGAAGCTTTCGGTTGTATTCAATAAAGGGTTACATGAATAAAAGTACCTTTAATTTTACGTCCGATTCCAGGTCTTGCATGCTATTGTCATGTAGTTTATCTGCTGAAATATCACGGTTCATTGCCTTTCTAAGCTATCCTCATCTGAACACGCGTATTTGCCTTACAGTAAGGATATTTGTTTCTACTTCCTATATGGCGAGGATCACAATTACTAGTTTTTAAAACGGAATTAAAGTTGTGGATTTTTTACGCAAACAACAAAGAAAAAAACATAAAATAAAGTAAAATAATAAATTTGAGCTTATTAGTAATAACAATAAAGTTTTTTAATGATTTTGGTTTTAGCATTGTCATACAACACTTCACCAAGTTAACAAAGGCAAATTAAATAGTAGGAACCCATTAATAACGAATAGGTTATACAGCGCCATCACTCGCCAAGATGGTTTGTGAATTAGTCATTCATTAAAGCAATATGGCACAGTTTTTAAAGAGCGCCCCCAATTTTCAAAATTTATATTTTTTTTCTTTTAACACAGTTACGTTGGTTAATTGTAAGGAAACATACATGCGAAAGCGAATGCTAAAAAATGTTTATTTATCCCAAAATAAGCGATTTGTAAGTAGAATTGGGATCCAAGATGGCTTAACGGCAGAGAGGAAATGTACGTTTATGTCCGTCCATGTTTATGAAAATAGTGCACCTCGAGAAAATAACCTCTAACGTGACTTGCCGAACTATTAAAACAAAATAAGGATGAGCGTAGACCACGTAACAGGGCGCTATTTCCGGCTATTTCAATTGGAAGCCGTTTCCAGCAGCGTTGAATTATTATCGGGGATCCACGATCATAATTATTCTAGTACAAAATTCCTTCGTTTGTGACACATAGACATTTTCTAACTTAACCATTCACAGATATAGTTTACTAGGCCAGTTACCAATGCAACAGGTAAAAATCTCAAATTTGAAAAATTGGGGGCGCCCTTCAAAAAAAGTGCTACTATTGCTTTAAGGATTTACAGAGGCTTAATAAGAAACTAACCTAAATACATGCATAACAATGGATTGAATACTCATTACACGTATACTATGTTAATTTATCACCAAAATGTCAAATAACACCACCAAGACTGGCATAGTACACTATGTGGGATGCGGATTAGTCATTACATTAACAATTTAGAGTGATAAATTAGGAATTAGCATCCGAAATATGCAAATTGGACTAATTATGATGCCATAGTACGCCTTCGGAATTCATCAACACATTAAATTTCTCTCAGGTCTTGAAGTGGGTTATTAAGGAATCAGGAACTGAAATAACTGAACTAGTTATTTTGTAATTAGACTACAAAGTTAAAGTGGATGACTCGATTGACACCCCCTCCCTTACTTTTTCCATCAAAATTGAGATTTTTGTATCAGGAGAAGTTTTTATTTTTCTCATTACCCAGCGAAATTTAAGCCAGAAATGTTTTTTTGATGTTATTAACAACAACGTTTCCAAATGTCGTCGCTACATAATTTTGTATCCGAAAAACATAATATATCGCCATACTCTAAGAAAAATTGCTACTTACAACATTGTTTTGTAGCTATTGTGGAACCCTCCAGGGTGACTTTTCAAAAATGGTTCTTAAGAAGCGAAGAACCTAAACAGTTTCTCACATAACTTTCAACAGTTTTGGTTTATGGGAAGAACTTATTGTTCCTTAATCCTAACGTCCCTTGACTGCATTAAATTGCACTTATCCAAATCAACAGACCTTCTCCTTGCCTGTTTAGGGGGAAATGCCCCTAGATCCAACAAGAGAAATACCGCTACTCACAAAATATTTACTGAGTCGGGTGACTCAGATACGTGAATCTTTTTTTGTCTCTGTAGTGATCACTTTGTCTGCTAGCTGAGTCCCTTTAGTGAGTCATGTTGACAGCAGATGTGATGAGTCTAATGACTCCGATTAAATCCAGTTGAGTCAGAAGACTCAATTTCATTACTTAGTAGTCATCAGTTTTTTCTTCTGTAGCGACGCACTTGCTTGTGTAAAATGGTCAAAAGACTCAAATGATTGCATGCGGTCTTCTGACTCACGTGAGTTATGCTCATTTCGTGACTGGATGAGTCATTGATGCACTTATCTTGCCTCATGAGTATGTTAATGCCAGCAACAAGTGAGATCAGATGAGCGGCAGTCCCATGACACAGACTAATTAAATGTTTAAACTGGAATTTGATATTGATAAAATAATGAAAATAACGAGGGTGGAGGATGACCCGAAGGTCCTTATGCCTAACCGATGCAGTACACCAGGAGATATATAGTTGTGCTCAGCCGGCCGGCCGAAGCTTCCCACAAATTTCACCCAGGATGTGCAATGGGTAGCGTGCATTACAAAAACATGCACATATTTGCAGCCCTAAAGGCCGAGAAGCAATCCACAATAACCAAAATCTTATGCTTTTCATGAGTCCACTCTTTAATTGAATAAATTCTGTTGTGTCTGATGGTGTATTCTTAAAGGAAAGGTGCAACGAAGATTTCAAATAAAAGGTGTCCCTAAAAAATGTTAAATTCTGATTTTTGCCCGGATGTAAAACTTTCCATAAAAATTCCCCATCTTAAAATATTACGCTGAAAATGTTTTCTTTGTACAAATATTGGGAAATTTTTTCATTTCGTATAGGACAAATACGAAATTCAGTCCTATGTTTTATATTGAATATACACAGTCCAAATCAGACTTGTTTCTCCTTTTTAAGCATTTCGGTAGCCATTAACAGGTAAAGCTCTATGAGTGTCTACTATTTAAATCTATTATACACAATAGTCTGGGTTCCTCAAAATCTCGTTGCACCTTTAATTATAATCGTATCTGAACGAGGGTGAAGGCCATCGGGACTGTACAGTCAGCTGCTTTGCACCTGGACCACATTCCTCGCTTTCGTTTGACTCATTTCACATACGACGTGAGTCAAAAGTCGATCTGGACGCATGTGAAGTGTATCCACTGAGTCAATAACGATGTTTCAAGTGAGTCACTACAACTTTGACTCTGTTTACCAAGTATGATCTTTTCGACTCGTTGTTTCTAGAAATGAGTCAGTTTGCAGCTGACTCACGACAAATATGCCCAAATGAGTACTTGACAGAAAATATTTTCTGTGTACCTCCTTTTGTGGGGGGGGCGAAGGATTGTCAGGTTGGTATCATTTGTCTCAAGGGAAATGTTCGCTATAGAGGACAAGGGTAGAATCTTTTTGCTTAGACTGTAGTTTCAAGACGATGCAAGATAATTCCGTTTTCTTCTTTCTCCTAGTTTCTATAATGTATATTTGTGCCCATCGGGCAATCGTTTCCTGGAATGTGTGAAAATACCTTGGGCATTTTAGCGTTAATACCTCCTTCTAATCTTAATGCATGCCATGAAAGGTAACAGTCGTGGTTACGTACATATTGTTTGGTAGAATGAAGTGTAGAACAATATAAAATTAAAACACAACGTCAGCATGACGATCTTGTTTTTCTTTTTTTAAACTCATTACCCCAAGCAATTTTTTTTAAACAGGACCATTTAGTGTTTCGTATTCTTTTTGCAGACTAGCATACGCTGTGTTTTCCATTCCATCTTTTTGTAGCTCCATGTACGTCGGATGTGCTGTCGGCAAACGCGTTTCATATCCATCATTGGAATCGTTGCTTATGTGTAATTGAGGTGGCGTTAACTCAAGAGATTTTCTGTAGTTTTCCTGTGATCCTTTCATTTTACGCATTTGGAATATTAGATAAATGATGACCCCTGTAAGAGTTATTATGATGGTAACTAATGATACCGAAATTCCGGCAACAGTTTCCATTTTAAAACAATCAGAATTACAATTACATACATATGACTTATCAGATATCATGCGGTGAGTACTGAAAATAACGTTTACGTTCACAGTTGACTGCGATTCCTTGTTACGTTCAATCGATGTAGATGCAGAAACACGCGAAGCCAGCATTGTACGCGTAGGTTGGTTGACAGTACTTTCTGTTCTTGTGGAAGCAGAGAAGGTGGTAGCCATTGTGGTGGCAGAGAGGGTGGTAGCCATGGTGGTAGGTAAATGTGTCGTAGTGTCTGAATTGGTTGTAGGTGTGGTTGTTGTTGTAGGCATGTTGGTTGTGGGACGTGATATAACGGATAATGATGTGGTAGTGCAGCTGTCTTGATATTCAGGAAATGCTTCACTTCTAACATTACACGTAAACTTTACGCCGTTATCACCAAGTGATAATGCAATACTCAATTCTGATAATATACTATCAAAATGAATTGTTACCTCAGCAGTTGGAATGCCAATGTCATCACTTCTACTCCAATTTAATTGAGGAATTGGATTCCCAAGCAGTGATCCGCAAGTCAATGTAACAACGTCTCCTTCAAAATACGTTAACTTGATTGCATTTATCTCACATATTGGATAAATATTGGGTAGAGCTGGCAAATAAAGTACATCTAGGTTGATTTTCTGTTCAGCTAAAATTGTTGATCCAGGTTGTCTTACTACAGTACATGCATATTCACCATTATCTGATCTACTTGCATCACCGATGAGCAGTGTCAATCTACCTCCCGACAACCCATCAATACGAAATTGCCAAGATTCAGGCGAACCGTCTTTAGAAGCAACAATATCGTAAAACGTATCAGAAAACTTTCTAATGATTACAGAATCGGTTTCCATGAAGCCATCTCCAGATACATCACAGAATACAGCTACTGCATCTCCCTCTTCTATTCTCTCTCGTGATACCGATACACTCACAGTTACTTGTTGCATGGAGATTTCCTTGATTTGTAAGAGAAGAACAAGCGACACAATTAAATGACTTGGTATGTACATTTGAAATCACAAACAATAATTGTTGCCAAGCAATAATATCCAAACTCGTTTTATTCAAGTTCGAAAACTGCAACTTTGGGGGAAAATGACAGGATATTTATATTATGCTGAATATAATAAAATCCATATTTTTTGCTACTATTTAAAGGCAGTGGATTTTCTTTGTAGAGTTAGGTTATCGGTAGCAAAGCCGCGTTGTCCATTGTCAATGTAACTCATGTCATGACTTCATCCAAATACAGGTTCCATCCATGAGAATATTGAAAATCAGTCTATCGGTCAATGTATATAAAATCGCATGCTATAAATCCAGATGAAATAAAGGCATTAAATGATTTTGGTGGAAAAGTGAACCATTATATCAAAATTGCATTGATTCGTGACATTGGTGTGTCGTTCTGTATACCCTTTCCTGCGGTTCACTGCTTTTTCTACAGTTCACTGCATTTTACGTGTCATAATTGTTGTTTCTGTGCCATATACCTATACCTGCGAGCAATTCTGGTAGAACCATCTGTTAAATATATTTGCCTTTGGTTTTGCCCCAGTTTACGGAGCATTACTAAAGAGCATCATCGCATAGAACCGTAAACATGTAAAGAGAAGAGTTACACATTTTAAGCCTGTAGCTAGCAAACATGTGTAACCACTTCTCGAGCACAAAATGTTTGAGTGATTAAATTTGTAGACAGCCTGAGAGGCACCCCTGTAATGTGATTCCTAAGTCCTGCAAATGGTGTCTTAAGGAGAGTGGTCTGGGCAAATATTACACGGTGGAAGGCGGGATTTTTTAATTGATCAAATCATGTTAAAAGGTGTACAAGCTTATTTGTCTCATCAAACTGTACCTTTTGTTTCCCAAAAGGTACAGTTCATACTATTTACAGCCTGAAGTCTTGGAGTTACAGATTAAAAACGGCAGCAATCAATAAGAAGGGTCAATTTCAGTTTTGTACAGGGGTCAAATGTTAAAGTGGCCCCTATTTGGATTAATAATGGTGCATATTATTGGTGGAGCTCACAGGGTTAAAATAAGGACTAGTTTTGATTAGCTTAAATACTTAGTTAATACCAAACTAGGGGAAAGGTGTCAAACCACATTGTTTACAACGAGACTTGACCTTTTTTTACCCCTGGAGTGAAATTGAAAATGAGACTGTATACAGGTTTTATCATTCAAACCTTTATTATTCGAGATGTGTTACAAATAGCTGCTAGCTTCGGGGTTATTTAGCTTCCTTAATATGAGGAGGGAAGATAGTCTAAATAACATGGAATTATTTCATTGTACACTAATTATGTGTATTTTCATAGGAGAAACTTTCCTTCAATCAGAACCAGTTAAAACTGACTAACCTGACAGTTTCGTCCGTCATGGGCGACAGACTTCTTCAGAGTGATGACCCATCTTCTTAGACATCCTATTTCCGGTGGAGCCGGATGATGTCAGGAGAGGATCATATACGTGACTTAAAAATGGCCGCCTCCGTCCCTGTTCATAGTGTTTGGTCCCCGCTTCCTGATAACAGATATTCTCGTATCTCGCGTGTTGTTTCGTTGCTCTCCATTTGTAAAACTTTGGCCTCAGACCAATTGATGACGTGGTTGAAGAGAATAGCATGGTCTGCGACAGCCAATTTACTTTGTTCACCAAGATTGTTCTTAGCTTGCCGAGTGTACGTTTTGGTTTTATTTTCCATTTTTCTGTCTCAATCTGATGTTCGCGGAGACGGGTGCTAAGTTCTCGACCCGATTCCCCTATGTAGGTGAAGTCACAGTTCTTACAGGGGATCTCATAAATGATGTCAGTTGTCCCCGGGTCAACCTTGTCTTTGGCGTGAACAAGCAACTTCCTTAACGAGGTATGAGGTCTTGAAGCCAAGTGGATATTGTGTTTTTGAACACTCTGCTGGCTCTCTCAGTGAGGCCTTTCACATAATGGTGCAACCACCAGGGTTGGTACATTTACTGCACCCACTTTGTCTGCTCCCAGTCGAATTCAGCAGCCTTGACGGAATAAAGTGCACGTGATACTGTACTTTATTCCGTCAAGGCTGCTGAATTCAACTGGGAGCAGACAAAGCGGGGTCACCAAATATACCAACCCCAACCACCATACTTTTCTGGTTGGAATCCTTTTTCTTTACAGGATGTTTTTGTTTTTTTGCTCTGGATCTGCTTTTCGACTTTCTCGAAGGACCACTCCGGGTAGCCGCACTTGCTCAAAGCTTTTTTTACAGTCTCTTCTTCCAGCTTCTTCTTCTGTTACAATGCTTTCCTTTTCTTTCTGTCAAGAAGAGTGCGTACGACGCCCAGTTTATGATGTAAGGGGTGGTGCGAGTTAAAGTTGAAGTGTATATGATCCTCTCCTGACGTCATCCGGCTCCATCGGAAATAGGATGGCTAAGAAGATGGGTCATCACTCTGAAAAAGTCTGTCGCCCATGACGGACGAAACTGCCAGGTTAGTTAGTTTTAACTTTTGGTTCTGATTGAAAAAACGTTTCTCCAATGTATTTTCTACGATAATAATATGTGTATTTTCATTTTTTAATTTTTAAAAAATTGTTCTTGAAATTAGGAACTGCAAAATGTAAAATGGCTCCTTGGCACAACTGTGCGCACATGTACAAGTTAGACAGCAAAAGAAAATGAACTTGAAACTCATTCATCCCACATTGCACAAATAGCTAGCCGTATACGTTCAGAAAAAAAAAGTTTGTCCCAGACGACCGCGCGGATTTTGTTTAAAATTTGTCTTTTAGCGCTTTTTTAGAGATTTTTGCTCACTTTAAAGATTTGTTTTTAATTTTCAGAAAAAAAAAAATGAAAAACGCATTTCGCATTTGCATTTTTCAAATTTCTTCTGAGACAAACTTGTTGGGTTTTTTTTGCCTAATATTAATGTTAAATGTTTTCTTCTTATAGGAGTGTACAGCCCGTGAGATTGTTGAAATTGTGATATCGAAATTGTAATTGTTGCCCTATATAATGTGCAATGGGATCAGTATCTGCCGGGTCCTGAGTGAGTTGGCGTTTGTCGTTGCCCGACTTCACATATATTAGTCCTCAATTTGTAGTAGAACCACACAGGGCCGTTGGGGGTGTGACAACCCCATTAACATGATTCTGTGATTTGCGTTTCTCGGCAAAATAGGTGTAGAAGTAAGTATAGTCTGCCGTACTCATAGTCCGGCTACAACGGAAAAAAAAAAAAAAAAAAAATACCAAATTTACAGGAATCGGATGTTCAGTAACGAAAATCACGGGGGGGGGGGACCACCCCCTTTCTGGAGTTTTGTTACAAAAAATGGCTCAGGTAGACGAGGGTTAATTAAAAGAACGTTGCATGAGTTACGAAATTGGTATAAAGTACATGGAACTGTAACATGCATAGCCGGTATGTTATAGGCGCTGCAAGGCGATGAAAGTGAAAAAATAAACCCTACTTCTAAACATTGACCCTACCCCTAAACCATACCTCGCGTTTCCATCTAATATTATTTTAACCTTTTTGTTTTTATTTTTGTGCACTTGGATATTTTACTGTATAGTATTTTTATAAGTTGCTCTTAGCTGGTTTAGTACGATGATGGGTTTGTAATAGCGCATTATAAAAGCCGTTTATTATTATTATTATTATTACATATCACAAGTATTTTTTTCAATCACAAAATCAAATAATTTTTTCAATCAGCAATTGGATCATGCTAAAAGCTCTCTTTCGAAATACGACATGGGCGTGGGAAGCTAAAAGGAGTACAAGATCACACCCAAGTATTATACTAACTACTCCTGTGTCTAGTATAACCCTTCTATACACCCAGGGTGCCACAGAGGGTCTTAGTTGTATCACTAGAAAAGCCGGAGTGGCCATTTTTATAATCATTTATCATGAATTTTGTTAATATATTTCTTAAAATTAACACGTTTTTTGGTTTGTTCATATTGACCATTAATCTATATTTTGGTTATTTGCTAATAAACTTATACTGAATTCACTCCTGATCCAATCGCTTCATTATTCAGTCATAATATCTCACGTTATTTATAACCTTCAAATGTATGGACTTGTGTTGAGTTGCTTATATGTCGCTATAAATCGAGGCAATAAAACATTTTACGGATATCTTTACAGGTGTTTGTTTCCATATTTTTTATTGCATTAAAGGTGTGTGACCCGATCGACAACTTCGTCTCCCACTTCACTCCATCAAAATTGAGATGTTAGTTTCAGAGGAAAGTTTATATTTTTCGCATGACTCCAGTGAAGTTTTTTCGATGTTATGAACAAAAGCGACTCAGCTCGTCTCCATTATTGTGGTCGACTACATTTATTTAACACACACCTTTAATCAGATGTTTTGGTCATGTGCTTCAATGTGAGAAGCCGCAGACGTGATAATATGTAATGGTACACAAAATGGTGGTCTTTATAAATTCATGTCAAATGCTATCAATCCACGTTTAACTTACATTGGTAAATTAAGCGTTTTCGTACTGTCAATTGACAGGTTTGAATAATTTGCTTAATGATTCGTCTCATCATTATCATCATCATTAGGCTATGTCACCCACAGCTGTGTGTAACCTTCCTCCAGTCATTTTCCATCTTGTTTTTGGTCTTGCCTCTTTTGACCAAGCTGTTATCTTTATGTACCCTGTATGCCATCTCTCCAACGCCTTTTTCTGTCTTCCTCTCCTCCTCTTTCCTTTTTTGGCTGCCATCCTTTAAGTCTTTTCGCACACCTGTTGTCTTGTGTTATGGATACATGCCCTGCCCATCACCATTTTAATTCTTTATCTTCTGGACAATGACTTTCACTTCAGTGTGAAGCACTCTGTCTCTTAGCGTGAGATAAAGCATTTCCCTTTCCATTGCTCTTTGGGCTGTAATCAATTTATGTTCCATTTCCTTCGTTGTTGACTATGTCTCAGCTCCACTAAATAATGGTTGTCAGCATACATTGATCATACACTCTCCTCCTTAGGGACATAGGGATGTTCTTATCAGTCAACATGTTTCTGTGTATTCCAAAAAAATCTCCACGTTGCCCTTATTCGGGTGACACCAACTCAGCTGTGTTGGTGTCCAGTCAGCTGTGTTGGTGTCCATTTTTAGTGTTTGTCCCAGGTATTTACAGCTTCTAACTTTACCTTTATGCACTTGTAATCCAACCTGTTAACTTTCTCTATTCAAGCTCTTCAGCTAAATTTCCAGATCATTTACAGAGGGAGTTTCCAAAGCGATGTTATATGCAAATCTTAGCTCTGTTAACATCTCACTATCAATGTTAATTTCCTTTTCTTGTATATAGTTTGGATTTCTTGAAGATTTCTTCTACTGCTGTTGTGAATGTCTTCGGAGAAAACGTATCTCCTCCCTCTATTTTGGAGACATCATTATCTATGTGTATTCTAGCTATGGCGTCTGAAATGTCATTAAGTATGTTTATATCTTTCATGTACTCTAGCGTGTCTCAGTGCTTCAAACATATCTTTATGATCTATGGAATCAAATGCCTTCTGTCTACGAATCCTAGACAGATATCGAGTTGATGTTCATTTGCTTTTTCAATTAGTTGATTTATAGCCTTAGATGGCCTGTGGTGGAAACCTCTCTAAAACCTGCTTGTTCTCTGGGTTGATGCAGGCCCAAGGTTTCCTTGAGTCGTCTTTGGATTATATTTGTGAAAATCTTGTATACATGTGACAGAATGCTGACTGGGCGATAGTTCTTATATCTGCCTTTTCTACATTTTTGTAAAGTAGAATTGTTCTCACTTTCCACTTTTTGGGTATTTTCTTTGTTTCAAGATCTGGTTGTATAACTTTGTGAGCTGTATGACTGCCTCGTGACCACCAGTTTTTATGATGTCACTGCTGAATTCATCGGTGCCTGGAGCTTTGTTTTCCTTCATTTCTTCTATGGCCGTCTCCACCTCCTTATGTAATATAGGAGCCACTTCCGCATCATATCTTATTGGTTGTTGCCTTTGTGCACTATTATAGTTTGTGGTGTTTTGTGCTGTATATACGTCTTGATAAAATCTGCACATCTAGTATCTCTGATCTCTCTGTAGTTTCTTTTCCATCTTTGTGTTTGAATTTAGTCGAACATCTTCTATGGTCTTTTTGAAGAATGTACTGGCTATACTTTGTTTTTGTTTGGCTGCAAATTCTACAAGCATATCTCCTCGTCTGTTTCTTTCCCCGACTCTATGTTTGCCCACGGTTTCCTTCCCATCCTTGCATTTTCCAATCTTGGCATTCAGATCTCCCACAACCATTGTATATTTGGCTTTATTGTCTATGGCTTCATCAACATCTTCATTGAATTCTCCTATTTTTGAATCCTCGTATAGTCTGATGCATTAGTGTAAACCTGTGTTACGCACATCTGATCCTTTCCTGCAAGCTGCATATTTAAAGCAACAACCCGGTTTGAGTAGCTCTTGACTTCTCTCAGATAGTCTTTAAATCGGGCACGAACAAGGAAGACTATTCCTTTTGCATGTTTATTGTTTTAGACATGGTTGAAGAGCCATGAGCTTCCCTTTAATTCCAACAGTCATCCTCTTTCTCTTCTGGTTTCTGTTAACCCAATGACACTCCACTTGGAATCCTCCAGTTCGTCCAAAAGACTTTCTAACCTTTCTTCTCCTCTCATCCTGGTGGCACCGGACCTATTTAACCCATAGTTTGACATAAACACCTATAAACCAACTTACTCAAAGGAAGAAATAAAGAAGAGAGATAGGTCTCATAAGCCGAGATAAAAATCTGATTATTCCTGAATATATTCCTTATATATTCTCCATTTACAAGGTAACTCTAGTAATTCTGATATGGTATATTACGGAAAAAAATATCAAAGATGCTTTCTCATTTAAAGGCGGGTGACCCAATCATGATCCAAATTTTCATATGATATTTTATCCTTCACATGGAAGCATATCACCAAAAACATCTGATTAAAAATTTGAGTTAAATCGACCCAGCCGTTTGGGATAGTAGAAGCAAAATATGTACTACATTGGCCCACAGGCAGCGTGTGTTAATAAATGTGGTATATCACACTTGTGAGGAATCAAAAGGAAACATTTCCTGAGCCTAAATTTCAATGGGGTAATAAGTAAAATATGAACTTTCTGCTGGAACCAAAATCTCCATTTTGATGGAGTAAAATGGTGGTGGTGGTGGTGGTGGTGGGGGGGGGGGCAGGTTGTCGATCGGGTCACCCACCTTTAATAGCAATTTATTTCCAAGAAACGGTCACATCGGACAAGTTAGATTTGTATATTTTCAAATAGACCTAATTAAAGACAACAGTATGGGCGTGAAGTTAAGTACTATGAAAGTCATAGACCAGGGTGTTTAGTTTAAGAAACCGGGTGCAACTTTGGCACCCTTGGGTAATATTGAGGGCACGTGGCTGTACAATGGCTAAATAATGATGTGTAGGTCTAAACAGGTTAAATGATAAAAAAATCTTTGTACAGGGGTCAATGCCCTTATGAAATTGAAAGTATTCGCATATTATTGGTCATGACACAAGACCTGGATTCCGAAAATGTATAGTTTGCTATATCTAAGAGGTATGAATATGGCTGAACCTTTTGTCTAACAGCATTGACGTAATAACATTAAATATGTATTCTGTGGATATAGCAAACTATACCTTTTTTAATTTTTTTTTTCAAAATGAATAAAATGAGGCATTTAAAAGCATTAAAGCATTTTAAAAATTGACCCCTGTTCAAAATATTTGTTATCTTTTTACCTATTTGGACCTATATCTTGTTGATTAGGCATCATATGCATACATCATTGACTTTTTTTACTCCTTTGGATTGGAGGAAGACTTTGCGACCTTTCATAACTTTATTGAAACATTTTAGACAATTGATTCTCTCTTGTGACCTGTGACCTTATTTACTCAAATTGACAAAGGCTGCCAAGATAGATAGGTTCTTTTGTAGACACCCTGGTCTATAAATGTTATAAAATTGCATTTGTAGCCACTTTGACGATTTTTTCCAAGCTCCAGTGGCGCACCGAGCCAATTGATCCGGGAAGGGGGGGGGGGAGGAATTCCCAAATCGTCCCGCCATAGGGGGCAAAATTTGCAAGTCTTCTTGACTTTTGAGGTCATTACGCCAACCAACATTTTTAAACAGGATAATTAACTCTTTCGTATTCTTTTTGCAGACTAGCATATGCTGTGTTTTCCATTCTACCCGTTTTTTGTAGCTCCGTATACGCCCGATCTGATGACGGTAAACGTGTTTCATATCCATTATTCGAATAGTTGCATGCATGTGACTCAGGTGATGTCATCTCAAATGATATCTTGGAATTATCACGTGACACTTTGATTTTACGCTTATGGAATACAAGATAAATGACGATTCCTGTAAGAGCTATTATCGCAACAAATGCTACAGAAACTCCAACAACAGTTACCGTTTGAAAACGGTCTGGCTCATCAGGTGTCGTCAGACGAGTACTGAAAATAACTTTTGTGTCCATATGTGCCTGTTATTTCGTACTGATATCCTGTTTCGTTGGACCTTCAGATGGGTACGGACTTGTTGTTGATGTTTTAACAGGAGACGAGGTACTTCCAACCGTTGATTGAGAGACGTGCGAAACCAGCGTCGTTGTTGATATGTTGGTTATGAGATGTGATGCAACAGATATTGTCTGGATAGCGCAATTGTCTTGATATTCCGGAAATGCTTCACTTTTAATATTACATTCAAAGCTTACACGGTCATCATCAAGTGACAATGTGATTTTTACAGTTGATAGTATATTTCCAAAATGAATCGTCATTCTGCAGTTGGTATGTCAATGTCATCACTTCTACTCCAATTTAATTGAGGAATTGGATTTCCAAGCTGGGAGCTGCAAGTCAATGTAACAACGTCTCCTTCAAGATAAGGTCTTTTGTTTGGATTTATCAAGTATAGTGGGTAAGAGCCTACTTGATCTGGTAAGTGGAGTATATCTATGTTAATTATATCTTCAGCTAAAGTAGTTGGTCCGGGATTTCTCAGTGCAGTACATGTGTAATCACCACTATGCGATCTATGTGCCTCAGAGATGAATAGAAATAATCTGCCTCCCAGTGACCCGTCCAAAGGAAGATGCCAAGATCCAGACGGCCCGTCTTCAGGGCAACAATTTCGGAACTCCCATTTGTGACTTTTCTAATGATAACGGAGTCTGTATTCATAAAGTCATCACCAGATACATCACAATTTATAGTTAATGAATCTCCTTCTTATATTCTCTATCGTGATACGAACATATTCACAGTAACTTGCTGCGTGGATACGCTACTGATTTGTAGCAGCAGAACAAGAACAATAATCACACGAATTCTGGAAAACATATTCGCATCACCGTAAAAGCTATGTTTGAGAAGGCTGATTTCCATAACAAACTAAAGCCTTATTATATTGGCTAATATACGAATTCCTACAATAATTCCAAAATATGGTGTGGGTACTGGGCTTACGAGGTCAAGCTGGCAAGTCTCTGGAGTCACTCAGGCCACAATGCAGATATTTTTTTGTTAACAAGTTCACAAACGCCTGCACTTTGTACAGGAACTATGCAATCCATTTGAATAAGCTTGAATATGGAGTACTGATAGCTAACTGCCCTGGACATACATCTATTTTCGTGAAGAATTTCATCACTAAAAGTATTTGCAACCGCATGCAATAATAATGGTTTAGTTGAGGTAGAAATAAAAATCACAATATCACTTATATTTGTGACACTTTTGTACCCCTGGTATGAATCCGAAATCGCCATTTTACGGTTCAGTGCATAATTTATAGTTATGTAAATCGCAATTTGTCCTCTCCAGCTACACCAACCTGCTACCCAATGCCAGTCAGGCGGCAGGTCACTCAAGTACTATTATTCACTGTGAACATTTTTGGACAGAGTCTTTATAAAATACAATAGGCAAACGATTTGTTATTTGCCACATTACCTGCACAAATCTGCAGTTCAAATGCAGCGAGAACCACAGCAATGTTAGAAAATTGGAACTAAAGCACAAAGAAAAGAAACACTAAACCCATGCTGTGGAAAAAAAATCCACACCAGTATGCTAAAAACTTTTTTGATACAGAAGGTGATCAAGGTACACCAGCATTTAGCAAGGAAGCTGCTGATGCTTATTAGCTCTTATTTCGGTAATATCTTTCGTGACAACAAACATCAATACCGTCCATGACTGAATTGGAATATGTACTGCTTATTAAGAGAAGCATGTCATCTTCAAGCAGTAACACCACACTTAGCTGTATGTTTATAAGAAATGCAAGCAGGTCCGCTCAGTAGTTTGATAATCCTGAGGAGAATCTGGAAGAAGAAGGATACCTCTGTCATGGAGAGTAGTTGAAGCTGTCCTTATCCCAAAAGAGAAAGAGAAATCTAAATCTGAGATGTTTGGAAACATTACTTTGACTTATGTCAGTTGAAAGACGTTTTTCCATGTGCTTGCCAACCGCCTCCTCACATTTATGGTACAGGACGGATACATAGACCAGGCCAGTCAGAAGGGATTTCTCCTGGGTGTTAATGCAGGATGCATCGGCCATACTCAAGAACTCATGGAAGGGCTCCTTGATGGGTTAGTACATTTTGTGACCCCACTTTTCTGCACCCACTTTTTCTGCACCCATTTTTGCCCACTTTTCTGCACCCACTTTTTCTGCACCCAGTTTTTTAATGTTACTCAATCATTATTAACGTCAAATTATTGATTAATAGGCGTAAATTACATTTTTACATTATTTATGTTCGGCGATATATTGTCAACAATTTGCAGCCTCGTCCGCGAAGATTCAAAAAGGAAGCAGGTCAATTCGTCCCAAAACCAATTCGTCCCGGTGATACCAATTCGTCCCGATAAAACCATTTCCCCTTGTACCAATTCGTTCACGCCCTAAATGTTAAAAACATTTTGTTTTAGTTCTTATAATTTGCAAAATAATGTTGTATTTGTTAGCGATGGTTTATCCGATGAAACGCAGAATATTTTATGTTGTAATCTATTGGTACACCTGTGAAGTATATGCCTCCGAATATGATCGGTACTCTTGTGGGATCGATTTGTGCTTTTCTGCATTGGAATTTATCTCAAGCTAAATTGGGATTTGCATAATATGTTCTATACCTGAGTTTTCAAATTGTAAATTACAATTATTGTACATACACATTTATACAATCAGATCCTGCCGTCCTGTAGAGCACCTAAAGGAATAGAGAGAGGCCCGAGAGAGCGTCCCAGTCTTCATGCGACTATTTTTTAATGGGGGGGGGAGACTCTTCCTGAAGGCTTTTTTCAATCGATAGAAGAGACTTGCAATTGCGGGATTTTCCAGTGTATGAAGCGCACTAACTTCCTATCGATTTTACAGTGCATTGTGTTGCTTGTCGATTCTGTCAATGTTCCTGCTATCGTAACTCCCATACATGATTCACTATAGAGTGGTTTCCTCTCCTTCATCGACCTACTGGCCTATCCATACGAAACAAAGAGAACGGCTTCAAGAGAACAGTGAATACACATCAATTTGCACATGTTCTTTTTACCAAATAAAAGTCAATTCATCACAGGATTGTCCAAGTGATTTTTGATCTGTATCGATTTATATAACATTTGATTATTTTCTGTTCAAAAATTTGAGCAAGCTTGTGGTCTATTATATCCTGTATATAATGAATAAGTTTTTTCAAAACGGCGGTAAAGAATGAAAGAAGGTTCCTGCAACTAATGTCAAACCGAAAATTTTTTGATCGTAAAAAAACAACACTAACATTTGGCCTAATTTCAATCAATTTAATTTCACAAGACATTATACCTTTAAAAATAAAGATGCTAGGATAAATATATCATACAAGTCAGGCTACGATTTAGTCGATTTTCTGTGATCTCTTATAGTAGAGGCCATATGCAAATTAAACTTTTTTACACTACTAACAGTTTAAGTATGTTTGTTGTCTTCCTCACATGTCCCATTTACCATGATGTTTACGGCCTTCCCAAAATTTTAAACCTGTTTGGCTTTAAAATAGACCATTTTTTTCTTTATTTCTGCATACTGTTTACGTCAAACACTGCCGCATTATCTTTTTTTTTTCTTCAAAAATGTACTGTCGAATAAATCATTTCTCAATCATTTTTCTAATATAGGTGTTATATCATCTTGCAAAATTAAATCAAGAAATCGAGTGTGTCAATCAAACCTGGATGTTTAATGCAAGCTTGTGTTTGCCTGTTCTCACTATACTTGCAACTGTTTAAAAATAACTTGTAAACAAAGCGGCGTTTTGACTGTGTATGGTTATCCCTGTTATAGTGTAATATATAGTCATCGGACTGGGGATTTAATTTTCCTTGGGTTCACGACGAATCTGGACCGTCACACTATATTTGCATCACTAGGAGCCAGTGGAATATGGTAAAATACTAATCGTGGACGAATTGGACGACCTTGGTTACCATGGGGACGAATTGGTACTTGGAACGATTGGTACGCCGGTAAAGAAACTGAGAGTCCTACCTATAAAATTGTCGGTAGGACCGCAGTTTCAGAGACTGGGCGTTCTCGAAACCTGCTGTCTGTCCCTCGGACGCCAGTCTCTGAAACCTGCTGTCCTTCGGACAACTTCGCTCTCTATAATGTGGTCGTCCGTCGACATTCGCTCTCTATAACAAGTTTGTCCAGTGGGACCATCGATCTTTGCAACCTACTTCCCTGTAGGACACTCACTCACAGAACCTGGGTCCCTATGGACACTCATTCTCTGTTATTAGCTGTCCTATACAGACTAATGCTGAAGATATTGATGAAGTTTATAGATCATACTTATCTGAAACAAATTAAGGTAATGACTAGGACACTCTATTTTGAGGGACAGGCGATTCATTACAGCTATCGCGTAATTGAGAGTCCCCAGGTCCTAGGACTCTAAATTACTTTGACATTAAGTCCTATGCCCTTAATATTTATATAAATATATAATTAGAAACACTACCAGACGAAGGCAGTTAGTGAATAAAATGCCAGGCCGATTTCGAGATCCTGCGTGGTACAAGCGGTAACCCTCCAGATTAACAAAGTAAGTATAGTGTAGAATATGTGTATTGTGTTATTTATAGGTTGATTAATCACGG
>JAMKCH010001640.1:0-40274 GCA_023653785.1 Ophioderma brevispina
GGATATCTAGTGAATCATAAATAAAACAGTAGGTGCTGGAATCATGAAATGCACCTTTAAGGTCCATCTTACGACTACAATAAGTGAATAATTTTGATATATATATAAGCATCCTGGCTACTTGTTAGGGATAATCAGTACCACATAGTAACAAACCAGAGGGTGTATTGAGTCCATCCCACAATGCACCAGTTTTTGGGAAATTTCACCACAATAATTCCACAAAAATCCTATTCTTAACACATAAAAACCTTGACTTTTATGCTCATTTTAGCCCACAAAACATCAGTACTTAGGGAATATTTAGCATGATCATGAAATGTCCTGCAATTCTTAAACTTTTGGAACACTTTTTTTCCAGGGGGTAGGACATGCCAACCTAACAGCAACAGCAAAATCAAAACGGCATCAACTTCCGGGTGCTAGTCTGTTTTCGAAGACTTAACGGTAGGAGGGCGCTCTTACGCATATCGAACGGTTACACACAGACTTGACTAAAGACTAGGCCTGGTCACGAATATTTAAATCTAAATGACCGTTATTGGAAATTACACTATTTTGCAGCGGGGTTAATCCACTAACCCCGACGGATTTTGATGTCAATTTTTTTTCTTAATTTATCATGATATTACTAAGATCTTTTGAACAAAGGTTTAAGAGATGATTTTTTAATGTCACTGGGACCGAGGCTGCCATAGTAAATGCACGTAGTATAGTTCCCCAAATTACCGTTTGGAAATCCCCAATGCCCAAATCGAGCAGATCGTGTCCTACCCCCTGTTTTTTTCCTTAAGTACTGAGATGTGTTTAGTAAAGTATGGTATTGGCATATTTCAATGCATCATGGGATTGATTCAAAACACCCTCTGGTAACAAACTATGAAACATTGAATCCTAAATATAATCACTCCTGCAACTCCTATAACCTACCTTATTGACTTCCCAAATAATTACAGTTGTATCTTTAGAACCTGTAGCAAGTTTACTGCCATCCGGTGAGAACTTGCAAAACCAGACTTCATCACAATGGTCGTGAAGAACTTGCCTGGTCTTCGACGGAAATTGACTCCTGCTTTATACAGACCAAGGAACACAAAGGGTAATATGTTAGGCACCCGTTAAATACTACATGTTTGAACATGATCAGGTAACATACATAAATTATAAATTGTGCTATGTTCAAGGAAATTAAATTTTCTGGATTTTAGGTACACCCTGAAAAAAAATGGTTAAAATCATATTTCATAACAATGAAGCTGTGACATTCAATTGTACGAAAATAATGTTACCATAGATTACAGGTATTTACAGGTATAAGGATCGTTCTTTTAAAGGTACTTGTTCTGATCGTCTTTGGGACCCCCCCTGATTTACCTGGAAGTAGTATCAATTTTGATATCACATGAAAGGCCTATTTTTCTCATTGTCATCCTGAAATTTCAGCTTCCAAATCCATCTCTTTCCCAAGATACAGACAAAAAACTGCCATTTTAATGGTTAACCATCAATATTAGCACAGTGGCATATAAGGCCTTGTAATGTGCATTATCGCTTCTATCAAAACCGCAAGTTTGTTTCCCACAATACTTGGGTGGTAAGTGTATGCTAGTGCCAGGCTCTCATATCAAGTTAAGAACATGATGCACATAAATTGGAACAAGCACCTTTAATGCACATAATTAGTCCTTCAGATGCAGGTTGTACTCTAAACCTACATCCAAAATGGATGCTAACATGCACACTCCAGCATGGGCAGTTTTGACCTGCATATCTTTTGTTTATTTTCAACCATTTGTCTCTCCACTAATGCTGTGAAAATTAGATCATTTGCATCATATAGAACCTCTCCTGGCTTTAATTCAATGTTATAGCATTGACCTAATATTGCGAGCTAAAGACACAATACATTTGTAATTGCAAATCAAAATAGCTTATCAAGGAATCTTTTCATGCAATTATCCACTGCAGGTGCACTTGCTATTATGTGTTATATTCATCAGATACAGGTCTCATGCACTAATATGTACGACCCCCTCCCTTTCTAGGTGCATATAAGGATATAGTGGGGGAAGTAAGAGGTGGTTTATACAGGGCTTGATTGTGGCACACCCACAGGTATATGGATGGACCATTTTGTAATTCACAATTAGTTACCTGGCAATTTGATTAGTAGAAAAATATGGTACCCAAAAATATCGGGCATTCGGTCATGCAACTCATCAAGCAAATACTGTCATTTTCTTAGTTTTTAAGCCATTTTAAATGACTTGTCAGTCAGCTTTCTTTTTCCTTTGCATAACAATAATATTGGGTGTTTTTTTTGGTGATAACGCAAAACAATCGCCCTCGCCAAGAACAATATCAGGCTTGTCTTAGACTCGCTTGATAATTTAATTTGGGCTTGGGTGATATTTGCTGTATAACATCAAGGCATACAATATTATATAATTAGTATTTTTATATCAGGCTTCCGAGTGGTACAAAGAAATCTTGTATTGTATAGTTTTGGTAAAAAAAGTGCTCGGATGACAATACAATATTCTTTTGGAATATTGTATTGCATTATCGGGGCATATTTAATGAAGCACTATCGTTAGATGGTTATACGGGCTGTTGATCATGTTGATCAAGACTCGGCAGTTAGACTACAACACTGTCACACAAGGTTGGTTTGAGTCAGCCTGATATTTAAAAATAAGTTATTGAATAGCTTTTTTTTATGATCACAAGAAAAAAATATTGTACTCGTCTTCGACTCGTGCATTTTTTCTGACTTGGCAATATATTCTTGTATCATATAAAGCCATCAATATCTATATTAATATTAACACCTCCCAGCAAAGTTGTGGAAATCCCAAACAGTGGACTAAAAAAATCAAAATTAAAAACACCTACTTTTTTGCCATGTTTCTAAACTGAGTTTCAATAAAAAATTGAACCTTGTACCCAAAATTCGGTCAATATATGATTAGCAGGTATTATAATGCATTATCTATTTACCTCTTCTATATTCAATTTCTTAAAAATTGCCTATGTATTTTCCTGGAATCGGAGTCTGGCCATTTTGCTTTCACTCTCTGTGCACTGATTTCACCTACCGACTGCATATATGATCAAATAATAATGAAATAGTTTGTAGCCCATCCTCTGCTTTCACGTTAGTGTTGTGATATGGACATCTATGCTTTTGAAGCTCTATTGCCTGGTTGAGCAGCGTGTACAAACGACGAGGGGGTAACATCACTGATGGCGGCAAGAAGGCTGAAAAGTAAATAATTAAATATTATAATCAACTGTGTTAATAAATTATGTGTCTTTAGTAATAGAGAAAGCATGTGAATGTAATTAGGTTTTAAGCACAGTGAATAAAAATGATGTTACAATACAAATTTGCCTCTGTATTGATTTCTTAAAGCAGCAGACAAGACAAAACATAAGTTTTAATTATTTGCCTTACATTTGTCAGCAGAGATCATTTTGGCTTTGTTAAATGAAAATCCCACTGATCTACAGAAACAGAAATGCAATGGTAAACCAGCATGATCACTGATCCCAGATGACCCGTACTTGACCTTTGACCTATTTTGAAACCCATCAATGATCCTGTGCAAATTCCATAAACAAAGCTAAATCCAAAATGTTAACCTCATGACAAGATGATATCAGAACTAATTTATTCCTTGAGCTCGTTTGAAATGTTACATCACTTGACCCCCAGATGACCACTAAATGACCACTACTGACTCCAAATCAGTGAACACACTATTAACAAAGCACAAGTTTCATGAAAATCCATCTCACAGTTTCCAAGAATAAATCTAATGACAAAAGGTTAACCTCGCTGTAGATGAATGACAGACAGATGGGCAGACGACAGATGGATGAAATTTGCTATGCTTACCCACCAGTGATCCTGTGCAAGTTCCATACAAATCTATTACAGTTTTTAAAGAACAAAGCTCAACACCAAAGGTTAATCTCAAGTCAACAAAACAGTTACTTTTGTAATTTGGGCTTGTTTACAACTGACCTTTTTTACCTTTGGTGACCACTACTTAGCCACTGATGCAAATGAACACACTATATGCCCACTGGCCACAGTCAATTCATATGTGCAAGTCTCATGAAAATACAGCTCACAGTTTAAAATTTTAAAGCTAAAAGCAATCTAACTGTTGACAAATTAAAAATAAATTTTATGAACATACAGTGAGATTTTGCTTTGCAATCTGGCTTAAAACCATACTACGATTTTAACATTTTAGTGACAAACCTGTAAAGAACCAACCAGCTTCAGTCACTATCATAATAAATATGGTTTCTATAAAACCTATGTATTGGCTTGATTATTTTGAGTATCCTAATAATTTGCACAACCAAAATGCTAAACAAGTAGATACATACAGATGTTTATTTACTGAAACTAATCCATCCAAGCTACTCATCAAGTGGCACGCTCGATAACAGGACTGAATTGAAAGCTCAATTTCCTACACGCTTCTACTGTATTTGCTTTGACCTGTAAAACAGTGGGCTTTATATAGCAATGTGAACTAGTAAATGGCATTGCAATATTTCACATGACTAGAGGCACTGAAATAGATGAAACCAACACAGCCTGATGTAAACAAACAGTTGCAATGTGAACATTCCACCTGCTCATGGTGCAGGGTAGAATTGCACCAAAATGGCTTGATATCAATGTACAGGTTAGAATTTTGAGTCTGGAAAAAAATCTGTAACAGCCAGAATCTGATAAATTTACGCCTACATAGCTGAGAGATATCTATTACAATTTTATTTTCCTTCTATTTATATTCAGAAATCCTTCATCTTATTGCCACTGATGTCAAGAGGAAGCAATCAAAATATGACAGTAATGATAGTTATATCAGTATGTAGATTGGCACTCAATCTTAGAGTCTACAACTGTGGCTTCAAAAATTACAATATTATTAAAGGTGCAACGAGAGATTTCAAATAACAGGTGTCCCGAAAAAAATGTGAAAATTCTGATTTTGGCACTGGTGGAAAGCTTAACAATTTCCCCATCTGTAAGGATTAAGCTGAGGACCTGTTTCTTTGGTACAGAAAATTGTGAAATTTCTAATTCGTATAGGTCAAATACGAATTCGGCCTATATTTTCTATTGAAAGATAAGCATAATCCAAATTGCCTTTGTTTTCATTCATTGCAAGTTTTTCTGCACCAATAAAAGGTAAGGAATCTTTGAGTATCTATCTATATGAAATACAACTACATATCACAGAGAAGATATGGATGACTTGAAATCTCTTGTTGCACACCTTAATGTAAACAAGTCCTAGCTTAAGATTATTATACACTGTAAATATATTCAGGTAAAAATAGGCATGTTCACTGAAAAAAAATTGATATAACCCTATAATAAACCCATATAATCACACTGATTTGGCAATATCATTAGCAAATAACATTTTGGTCTGGCACAATGTCATATGCATGTCGAGAGATAGCAGCCCAAAAGTTCATAGGTTGTTTAACATATTGCTATAATGTCAAATATATTGTGGTGACAATACCTTCCATGTAAATATACACGAATCCGACGGCGACTATTATCGCCCCTACGCCGTGGGCGGCGCACTCACCATCCGCCATGACTGGGGGCATCTTTTGCATTTCTCGTTATACACCGCGTTTACGTTGTACGTGTTACCACATAGAAGCGATAATTTTGATCAGTTATGACGGCAAAAACCAACACTATTTCACTGTTATCCATTTGTATATCATCATATACAAATCATCAGCTCAGGAAAAAAATGTAAATTTCTTGGCTGCACAAGTAGCGATAAAAAGTTACAAAAATGGAAACGAACTGCGTGCGAATTCACTCGCTAATGACACAAATGAAACAATCATTGTATCCATTTCAGTCTAAATACCACATTGTAACTCGCCGGTCATTTTCACGTGTACTGATAGTCCAGGCGTAGCACATTCCATGCACAAACGAGACTAATTTTGTTCAGATCTCCGAAATCGATCACATGGGCACGGAAGTGTCCTTTCTAAAACACCAACAACCCGCATCGGAAGATGTCACGTTTTTCAGCAAATACGATCGGTCTTTGGGAACTATTCAAGTTTTCACGTACACGGAATATATCAACATTCTATTGTTACTTTATTTTTGTCTGGATGTTTGAATTTTACGAAAAATTATTTTTTTTTTTTTTTTTTTTTTTTGAGAACCGTTTCTTTGGTACAAAAATTGTGAAATTTCTAATTCGTATAGGAGCAAATACGAAATTCGGCCTATATTTTCTATTGAAATATAAGCATATACAAATTGCCTTTGTTTTCATTTCAAGTTATTTCTGTAGCCAAAATAAAAGGTAAGGAATCTTTTGAGTGTCTAATCTATATGAAATCACTACATATCACAGAGAAGATATGGATGACTTGAAATCTCTTGTTGCACCTTTAATGTAAACAAGTCTAGCTTTAGATTATTATACAACTGTAAATATATTCAGGGTAAAAATATGCATGTTCACTGAAAAAAAAATTATATAACCTATAATAAACCCATAATAATCACACTGATTTGGCAATATCATTAGCAAATAACATTTTGTCTGGCACTAATGTCATATGTATGTCTAGAGATAGCAGCCCAAAAGTTCATAGGTTGTTTAACATATTGCTATAATGTCAAATATATTGTGGTGACAATACCTTCCATGTAAATATATGCATTAAGGAAGGATTATTGGCTATTTCAAGAAACACAGCCATAAAATGAGAATTACTCAACCAATTCATTTGAAGCTAGTTCAAGTAAGATCAAACTTCACTGCACATGATTTCAAGAAATTTCAAGAGCTACTTTCAATGCTAATGCCTTTCTTTTTTTAAATGTCTATAATTTTTATAGATAATAATTTCTAGCTAAGAAGGAAGGACCTGTAGTATTTCAAGAAGTAGCTCTTAAAATATCTAAATTCTCTAGCCAGTTTTTTTAAAGACACTATCAGTGATTTGAAAAATATCTGAAATTTGCAGGAATAGCTTCAAAGTGAAGGATAAGTCTGTAGAATTCTCATAAGTTACCTTTCCAACTGAAGAATTGACAGAAAAGGAAGAAAACGGCAGTGTTCCAAGATACGATTCCCCATTCAATTACGTGTTGTAGTAAGTGTCCGAACGGACAGTAATGACTAAAATCTCCGATTCTGTCCTTATTAGGTTGCTTCTGGTCTTATCATTTGCAGGGTATGTTAGGATACCTGTACTTGTTACATACATGCAAAAATCTGATTTTTGATGATTTTTTCGATTTTCTGATTTAGCAAATCACTGATAGTGTCTTTAAGGCGTTTTAATTTTTAAGAATTTCCCCTCTATAACAGTGCCATAAATTTGTTTTTGACATTGGGGGGATGGTGTTGATGAAAAGGTATAAATATGTTACTAGTACATATGTGTGCAAAGCACACTCAAAATTTTTCCATATAAACTTAAATCATGAAAATTTTGCCATTTAGAACCTGATATCATTGAATGTAGTTATAATTAGAACAAAGTATGTGCAAGCACACAGAAATTTACCTTTTTTACACTGATATGGTAAAATCTGAGGTTATTTTGGTCAGAAACTTGTGCATGGGCATCAACATTGGGGAATGATCATATAGATCATCCCCCTCATCAAAATATTGGGGGTATAAACCCCCATCCCCCAGGATTTACGTCTATGCTCTATAAATTCTCTATTCTTGATTCTCTATTATTTAACTTTTATGTTCAGATTGAAGGAGTAATTAACTCTAGAGAATTATTTATTAAGATTATAGCTTCTTAATATTTCTACCAAAAAATCATGCAAAAATTGACAAGATGCAACATTCTAATTTGCCTTGGCCAATTTGCAAAGAAATTAAAATCAGAGTTTAATTATAATACATTTGAAACCATAAATTATAAAATAAAAATCTTATAGATAAACTACAACTGGAGGAAAATATTAAACACAAAAACATATATTTTTCACCAATTTGTCAAGTTTTACACTGCCAAATCAGTTCTCCCTTATGGAAAATTGAAACAACAAAAAAAATAAAACTCACGAATGCTTATGGAAGAAAATAAAATAAAATTGACATGCTTGTATCCATCAACATTACCCACATCCCATTAAAATTTCAACAAAATCTATACAGGACACCAAAGCGACATTATACTACCTCAAAATGACAAATGTTTATGCATGCAGAGGCTAATCCTGACCTTATTAGACTACATACTGCATCAGTATAGAAGAAGCATTATATGCCCCAACCAAAACAGCAGGCATAGAAAAAGTGGAGAACTTGGGAACCATGTTCACAGAAATTTGGAGGGAAATGTTGGCATTTGAATGGAAATTTTGTCTTTAAAATAAAGAAATATGTGAGAAATGGTGGAAAAAACTTGCCATCCCAGAGGGAAATTTTGCCATCTTGAAAGAAATTTTTGATTGTGGTCCGGGGAAATAATGCGTTTTTTCCAGCCATGCAAAACCGTCTTTAGTTTATACATCCCCATGAATTTTGGTTTTTGTTTTTGCTTATTTTTGAGGAGAGGGAAAATCCTACGACAAGATTTTTCAGAAATCACTGACATAACATGCAACCAGGGCCATAAATCTTCGAATTCCTGTATATACTTATTCATATCTCATGTCAATGACCCAGGAAGTATCTAAGTTCCTTTGATAAGATTATGAGATAATGGTATCTTTATACGATGGAAATATAAAATTACCATTTAACCATTTCAGGAAATGCACTTGTATATGCTGTAATCCAAGCCCTACTGGCGCAATTTGTGGAGAGCATTAACCTAATTGGTGTTTAAAATTGGTGCACACTGTGCATTTATAACAAACTGAAGTGTATCCAATATACTCTGAAAAAAATGTTCTCGTTTTTAGTTGTAACCTTTACAGAGATATGAACTAAAACCAATTTGTTTGTATTAAGGTAACCAAATGAATACATGTATATGCTTTTAAATCTTTGGGTTATGTACTTTATTCTGGTCTTAACCCTTTCGACACGGGCCAATTCTGTATACGTAATATAGCACGTATGTCAGTGGCTTTAGAGATGGCGTCACAAATGCTTGCAGGTCATTTGGAAAGCCATCTAAAAAGAATATGAGCAAAGACTAGGCTTGTTTGGACTATTTAGATGCATTTTTCATGCTGATTCTGAATATGCACGGTAAAATTAATAATTTGAATTTTTTGAAACAAAATTTGACAAATTTTGACCGTTGAGTGACTGTAGTCGCTTGCCGTGTTCAAAGGATTAAGTTGAGGCCTATAGCGCCACTTCTTTCTACAGGCACATATGAATTACAGTCTTTTGGCAATTGGATGCGAATGGAATTTTGAGATAAGTATTTTAACAGTGTAGTTTGTGACCCCCTGCAATACAGTGACATCATTTTCAACCTCAAGTTATGAAGTGTGGACAAACAAGTGCTTTGAGGTTATATCATGCTCATTCTTCTTATCATTTAAGTATGATTTCTATGATTCTGATATTGTTCTTAAACAAAAGATAATGCCTCAAACACAGCTTTCAAAGTCTCATTTATTATGACAAAACAAGAATAAAACAAAAATGGTGACACACTTTTGACAACTAATTTTAATCCACTAACTACATCCTGTGCAAATTTTACAAAATTTAATTGCAGGAAAATATGATTTTTCATAAAAATCTTGTTATACACAGGTCTCTATGGAGAATGAGCATATAGAGGACACTATAACTTACAAATCATTATCTATGTAGGCCTATATATATATGGCAAGAAGATTCCTGCAATGGATTTTTCTGATTTTTGCACAGGTAATAGCTCTTGCATGACCCTACTTCATCAGTTGTCAAAATTGTGTTGCCATTGCTTAAAATTGTTCTAAAAATAAAAGAGACAATTTTGCATCATGGGGTCAAACAGCTGTGCAAAAAAGGTAATCAATTTCAATTTTAAGCCTCCCCCTAAAATGAGCCAAAAATTAATATAATAATCAGGTTACTAATCTCAAATCGTCGGTCTTAGGCCAAATTGCTAGAAACTTTTACAACTTAATAATTACTGGACAGAGACAATGCAACTTAGAGCCGGGCAGCAGCTTAAACAGCGGCCATATTGCAACATTCAAACACACTACGAAACACACGAATGGGAACACAGTGCAAGCTTCCATGGTCCCTTTGCCCATTTCAAATGAACCAGAGTGGTATTCAGGTTTTAATCAATGTTCATCTGTATACAAATTAAATCCCAAATTGAGTTCTCGAATTAAAACCAGCAAGTGGTCCCACTGAGATTAGAACAGAGGACCCCCTTTTTTTTGCTCTAAAGGTACGCTTGTTAACACGCTAGACCACATCCACTTTATCAAAAGTGGCCCGGTCAAAAATTCTACTTACATGTATGATGAACGAGGATCCCCCATTTTAATTATAAGATCATGATTTGAAGATGTGGAGCATGCCCAGCCAAACCACTTGCAGAAAGTTTTACCTCATTATAAAAAAAATCTAAACATCTAAAATTTCAACATCAAGTAAAAACTGAGGGCCTGTACTATATGAAATGGAGCATTACTTCTTTAATACTATACCTTGTAATTCTCCATAGCTTGGGCCCTTGAGGAGCCACCTTTGCCTTCCCAGTCAGCTCTCTTACGTAACTCTTCTGTATTAGTTGCACATCAAAAATCTGAAAGAATACATGGAACAACAAAAACATTTTTAACAGCAGCAATGACTTATTTATAATAATAAGAATCTGCCAACAAAGAGGTCATGGGTCAATTCTCGCATTTTACAATACAGTGCACCACCAGCCGTTACCCTTGCCAGTCCAATTTTTGACCGTAAGGGTTGACATCACCATCCAACTTCCAAGCCAATTACTGGGATTTATTCTTGTTCTCAATTCTAGATATAATTTGTACAAGGCCTATTGATTAAAATTTGAATTCTGCTCTCCCCATGGTTCATTTATTAGAATATGGCAAATGAAACATAATGCATCCCTACTGTGGAAGATGTTATCTAAATTGGTACTGCGCGCGAGAGATTAACGTTTAATCAGTCCGTCATAGCGAATGTGTGTAAATGAAACTAAATCTCAAATATCTCCGGAAAACGAAGGGGTTCTATATGGAGGTTTTGCATCAGAGGTCCGTTACTATGTTTTGTTTTGAATATGTATCGTAATTGGGTCTGAACCTATAGAACCTAACGAGAAAATTGAACGTTTTTGTCGGGTACTTCGGTGCTCACAGACACGGAAAAGTAAACACGCAATCGCTACGGACGCATCCATTTTTTCCCAGAATGCCTTGCGATATTTTTCCAGTCTTCAGAATTTTCAAACACTGGTTTAAATTTACACCAACTTTTTTTTCAATTTTAGAACAGATTAAACGTACTTACTGTTTGGTGTCAATAAGTGTCAAAGGTCAAGCACAAAGTTACAATCAGAAACAATCTGCAAAGCCCAGCATTGTTGGTGTATACTCACTGCATTCTAACAAGATGACATAAGTCATTCATTTATTATACTCACTCTTATACTCTACAAGTATGAGACCACAGGGATGGAATCAATCTAAACGCAGCTACAATATTAATGCATGGCCTCTATGTGTTCGAATTCAAAGAAAATCTTACAACAACACTAAATTCTACAATAAAAACATGGCACAATGCAACAGTGCGATTATATTATCCATTGAAGTTGACAAAATACTCAATACTTGACCTTCACATGCAGCTACCAAATTCATTCTTATCATTATTCTGAAATTCGTTGCTAGACAGGACATCATTCCATACACTAAAATTTAATGTGCATAGATAGAGAGCACAACACCAATTTAATGAAGATTGGATTCATTTTTTTTTTATGACAGTCGCCTCAGGCTCCATATCGAATCCTAGCCAAAAATACAATTGCAGTTATAAAATTGCACATCAATTTGTGATCCATACTCCATAGTAATATCCCATTCATAAAAACCCAATTGAAAAAATAAGTTCTATACTCGGGGAGAGAAACCCTTTGACGAGCGCATACTTCCTGGTTCTCTGCGTATTTACTGCGGAAAAAACGCACTTGCATCTGATTGGCCACCAAAGCAATCTCTGCTGTTGCTGGGTCACCGACCACGCTCACACACATTAACACACACACCCTTTTAATCCTATTTTTAAAATTTTTTTTTAACCCTGTGTGTTCCATTTTGATAGGGGTGTGTGTTCCTTGTGGTTAGGGGTGGGTGTTCCATTTTGGTGTAGGCTGACGGGTTTGTCTACTTATTTGTGCATGCCTTGACATATTAACCTCATACTTGGTCACAGGAACCACTGACCCAAGGCTAAGTAATAGAGGGGGTGTGCATGTGTGTGAGGGTGTATTAAATTTTTTTTAAAAAGCAGTGTAGAGATTTGATCAACTCATTCTACATTGTAGATCTCAAGGGTAGCTCCTCCAAAGATTTCATGAAATGGCACCACTGAAAGTGATTTTTTTTTCCAATTTAATTTGTAGAGATCTCTTATATGATCAAGCCATTTCTTGCAGTTACAGAATCATGCATGTCAAAATATAGATGTAAATGCAATAAAGTTGTTTCAAATGTCAATGATGTCATCGTGGATTAAGTAACCATGAAAGGTTGATAATACATTACAAAAACACGGACTTGTTTTGTTCAAATACCTGACTACATGTACATAGCAAATATTGTGCATCTAAAAATAGAAAGCTGGAGACCATTTCTTCCTATTAAATTATCTTACACACAAGTTGAACACACATTTGAAGTACAAGTACATTACATACCTCGCACAATCGGAATGATAAATCCCCTTGCTATTTAAATTGGTACATGAGGACATTTTGATATTAATTTTGCACTTGAAAGTGCTGATCCAACTCAAATACCCTAACAGTGTGAGTGCAGTGCCAAAAGGAGTTATTAGGGATCAGCTCAGAAACTGCAAACATGTTTATTATTTTAAATACATTTATAAGTGTACAACACCTCAATCAACACTTCAGTCTTCAAAAAGGTGACTGCTGATCTGATCAAGGAATCATAAAATAAATGATATTCATGTCTACATATTTTGGTTATGTAATGAAAACACTACCAATTTAAAATTACACATTTTCAAGAAACTACAGAGCATAAGGATGTGTAGTGCATGCTGTACTGTTCTTGATTCAATGCAAAATGATGGGCTAGCCCTGAAGATCCAATGCACATTACATGTGCTGAGAAGCAATTTCAAATGGGCAATGTGGAATTCTTTAACTAACATATTTGTAATAAGTGCAAATTATGTGAACAATAATGCATAATCTGTCAGGAGTTTATTACAAATTAATAGTTTCAAATTCATCTTTTAAAATAATACCCGACCTTTTAAAATAATACCTGACCTTACAGATTAGTACTTCATGCATACTGGACAAATGTGCTTGCTCACGATTTATGGCTATGTGTATCGTGTCTCTACTTGATATGATAGCCTGGCCCACTTGCAAATTAATAAGCCCCATCAAATACTGTGGGAAACAAACTTTGCAGTTTTTATGGTAGACAGCAATAATTTGGGGGGGGGGGGATATAGCCATATTCAATAACTTGCCAATATTTTGGTTAACATTAAAACCTGGCGTTTTTTGGTTTATATCTGGGGCAAATATGAAATGGATTGAGGGCTCAAATTTCAAGACGACAATGAGAAAAATACAGTCTTTCATCTGATATCAAGATAGATACTCCTTCCAGGTAAATCAGGGGGTCCCCCAAAGACGATCGGAACACACACCTTTAAAGAACATGACAAGCAGGAACTGTATAAGTGAAGTTATGTATGTAAATGGAACTGGTTTGTTTAATGTATTCCAATGGTTTAATTTAAGCTTAAAGTAAACAAAATATATCATTTTTTTAATATTCCTTAATGTTTGCAAGGTGAACATGTTTTGTTCTTTGGAGAGACATTCTTGCATATTATCACTGTGTCACACCTGTGGGTGCAACACTTCATTTTATTTCCTCAAAGTATGAGATTCAAGAGATAGAACTGAAACTGAGTTTTGGATTGTCATACACGGGTGCGTAATAAAAACCTTGTGTGGCAGGCTTGGGTCAAAAACATGAATCCACAATTTCTTAAGATTACTCTCCTGAATCTTATAAATATTAAACTAGGAGGATTTGACTTAATTGATGCATAGTCATGTCATGTAATAGAAAGTAGACAGTTGAATAACTCCCATCTAGGTCTGCACATGGCAGTGAATAATAATGTTGTTACCCAATTGCATATCATTCACTTTCATTAGAGGGGGCTATAGAAGGTCAACTTTTTCAGATACTTCAACACGGCTCATTTGAGGACTTTAATCACCCTGAGCACACTTTTGAGGATAAAAATGAAAAAAGTGCGAAAACCAGGGTGCCCCATCGAAAATCCAAAATGGCCGCCAAATTGTCAAAAATTTGATTTTTGACCATAACTTTGTTATTTTGCTCAATTTGCTTAATTTTGGTGGCAATACCCATGTTTTGGGGTATCAAGGGAATAATGCTATGCAAACTTCATCTCACGATAGCGTTTCGTTTTCCTGAAAATGACGTGTTTTGCTTAAAATGAGCTCTGGAGGGCGCTTCCCATAAGTGCGCATCCGATTGATAATGTTGATTTTAACATTCAAGAAGATGAAGCGAGTTTCATTATGAAAAATTGCTGAAAATTTGACTTGCGTGGGTGTTTGCGTTTTGAAAACAACTATTATGCTTTTTAATGTCATAAAAATTCCCTCCATTGAAACCCACACGTTAGAAAGTTCGTTGACCCCAGTGTATTCTCCATAGAGTGTTTTCGTCAAATTTAAATTGATTCCACAGAAAATGGCAAGTTTACACACTCTAATCTCAAAAATTGATGATCACCAATTCGATGATGGCCCCCAGTTAAATTGAAAACTTTTGATATATAGTACTTTTTGGGAAGCGCCCTCGCAGTCCATTTAAGCTTAAAATTGCCATATCGAGAAAACGAAAAGCTGTGAGATGAAGTTGCATAGAATGATTCCTTGCCTGCCAAAACTTGGTATGCCACAAAAAGAAGGTGATTAAACAAAAGCTTATCAAGTTAGGTCAAATGTGATTTTTGGCCAATTTGTCGGGCATTTTGGATTTTTCGTTGGGTCAACCCTGGGTTTTCGCACTTTTAATTTTTTTTTTTTTCGTCGAAAATGGGATAGCATCATTAAAGTCATCCTTCTAGCCTGTGTTCGAAGCGATCTGAGACTATGACCCCAATATGACCTCTATAGCCCACCCACTCACCTCGACTTAATCTATTTAATAGTGTGACAGAGTACTGCTGATAGCCAGATGTACAAAATACATTGCCGGATATTACATGCAATCCTGACTCTTTGGTGTCATTTGGTGTACCTGTATACGTCAAAAAATGTCATTTGGTCAGTTTGCCATCTGTGCGCACACACAGTATAATCTGTCTCGAACCTGATTTTCTTTAAGGTAGGATGCCTCCTAGTGTATGAGTAAAACCAAGCACTATTATCGTATATTTTTATTTTTTTTTAATTTATTATATTTTTCTCCCTCTTTTATAGGTTTTGGCTTACAACAACATAATGCATTTTATTTTGCTAATCAGCCCGGCTGGCCCAACACCATAAAAATCTTTTATGAGATTTTAAAACAAAAACAAACAAACAGACATTGTAGAGTAAGAGCTAGAGCAGAGATTGCATGCCCATGCAGGCTAACTACCCACCCAAGTCCCGTTACCTTGAAAATGGACCCTAAATGGTATGATAGTGTTTTGTACACTTACCTATAATTTGGACTCCTAAACGAAACACATCAGAATATTAATCCGGCTTAAATGATGAATTGTCCTTGTTTTGTTAGACTCTAAAGAACATTGGATTTGCAGAGAACACTATGCACGACAGACACTATTGCTAAAAAGAACAACCCAGAATAAGGCCAAAAAATAAGGGCCATTCTATCACCAGTGTCATAGTATTGTCGACATATAAGTAATACAACAGCCATTTATAATTCTGACCATTTTAAGGTCAGACAGGTCACATGAGGGTCACCAACATGCGGGACAACACCCCAGGGCCATCGTATTTTTAGTGGTAATGAAAATCGATTCAACATATTTGGAAACAACCAACAATATTTCATCAATTCCTGACCATTTTTGGGAAATGACCTCTAATGACTCTAGAGATAACCTTTCATTTCATCAAAATCACACCCCCTCTGTATTGGGGGTGTACATGTGGGGCCTACCCAGGACCATTACATCAAGGTGACACAAAAATGTGTGCATGTACATGTAGTTGGAGACAGGAGTGGGCAATTATGTTTAGGTTAACATTTGACCACAGACACACAGAGACCACAGACAGCAACACACTACCAAGCAATCCCTATGTGCCCTCTCAGATGATACACAAACGCAGAATTCGAAAGAGGCATCTCTGAGAAACCCCCTCAAAACCCCCCCCCCCCCCAAACAAATTTGAGAAAATCAAACTTGTCTTGAGATAGAAGCAACCTCGAGAAACTCCCGAACAAAGGTTAGAATCTTTCTTTATTCATGCACATATAAAACATTTGTTTTAAATGACAAGACTTGGTACAACAACTATTTCTGCTATTTAAAAAAGGTATGTTGAATTGTCAGTTCTAACTTTAATGTTTACAAGGGTAACAACACCCGGGTCGTGAAAGCAGTGGAATTTTTTGAAAGTTGGTTTCAGATAGGGAAAAGTCAAAGTAGCTGTATAGGTTAGGGAAGGTACTTCAGGTGAAGTCAGGGAATTAGTCATCCAAGGCAAACCATCCCTCCCCCCCCTCCCCCCCCCCCTCCCCCTTCCCCCCCCCCCCCCCCCCCCCCCCCCCCCCTCACCCCTAAACACACACAATACTTTTTTACATCTTCTATCTTCTTCTTCCGAGAATAGGACATCTAAAGAACCACTTACATGTATTCCATCTATGACAAATAAACCAGATAGGAGAAACCAGGACTATTTTAGAATTTTTTTGGGGGTCAGGTTCCGAATTTGAAAAGAAGAAAACCTATGCAAATTCCAAGCACAACCAAAGTGCACACCCACTCACACCAGCACACCCACACCACAGGCACACCTACACAAGCACAACCCCTCCATACCACACCCACAACACAAAAACATTTCCACATACACAACCGCTCTCTCTGCCTCGTCCCCCCCCCCCCCCCACAAAAATAAACAAATAAAATGCTCCAAGTTAAAATTTGCAGTGAACCCTCTGGCAAGTTGGAGGAGGACTGCCGGTTTGAGAGAGAGTTTTGTCACATTATTCGGGGAATAAGAGTGGGGAAACCTCTTAAATATACAAGTAATTATCTTTGAGCTTTGGCCTACAGACCTGGTCTGTCACAGCACAAGTAGCAGTAGATTTTAAGGTCCTGTGGTGCAAATGTCATCTAGATAGGGTCAAGGGTCTGATTGTTACAGGAGGAGACAGACTGACCTAAACAGGACAGACAAACGACAGATTTCAAATCCACCCTGCCCTTTTGGAACGGTGGGGGGGGGGGGGGGTTCGTAGTTAAAAAATGAAAAAGGAAGTATTAATTGAATGGAAAACCATTCTATTGTCAGATGAACCAGAGAAATGATAAGCAACTTGTGAACATTTACTCACAATGTAAAATTACACAAGTTAAATGTTTTGCACTTAACATACTTTCAAGTAAACAAACACCAGTTATGTTTTGCAAAACACACTAGATACACTAGATCCTGTCCAGGAGAGACAAAACGAACTTTGTGTGAAAAGACTATGGCATGAACAGAAAAGGAAAATACTCAATTCATTCGGATTATTCACTTCCGGTTAGATGATTTTAATACAATTGGTAAGTAAGACAGCCAAAAAATATGCCAAAAAAACATGGGTTTGAAAAACAAAATTGGGGGCGCTTCTTCTGGCAATGTCCTATGTCTCTGTAAAGACATGTGAAAATGGCATCAAATAATAATTTTGATTAAAAATTGGCTAAAATTACTATACGAGCCTGAAACGCAGACCAAAATCTGAAAATGTACCACAGGCATAGTCTTGTATGTCACAAAAGCAAAAGGTCAACTTATTTTAGCCTGTTTGTTGATCAAACCCTTTGGTTATTTTGCCTCTTTATCATGGAAAGCCAATAAAAAATGACAAATAATGGTGGTAAACAAAAAAACAACAAAATTGTGACAAAAATGAGTAACATCAAGTAAAAATTAAGAAATACAAATAATGGAGTCCACAAACAATTTTTGACTAAAATCAAATAAAAGGTGTTTTAGTATGAAAGAGGTAAGCCATTGTGATTTTTTCAAATTTTTAAGAGAATCGGTATGTATGTAATTTAGGGTTTTTTAATATTTTGTAATATGCACCATTAGGAGTAACAAAAAAAATCCCCACTTAAAATATCCCCACTATCACTCAAAACATTCAAAATATTTGAAATTTGCAGGAATAGTTTAAAAGTGAAAGATAAGTTTGTAGAATCCCCATAAGTTAGATTTTGCAACTGGTCGCATGTCATGAACTGGTCCCTTAAATATGGTGGATTTGTTTCATGGTTCGCCTTTTTTTCATGTACTTCACTTATTTTTTAGAACTTCTACTAAGGCAAATACCTTGACTTTGGTATCAATTTGTTGCTTATTTCCTCCTCTTTGAAATAAAAAAAGTTCCAGGTCATTAGGATGTATAATAAGAAAGTTATGGGATAAATAGTTCAGGTATGTCACAGGTGGGCCCGGCGGTTGAGGAGCCCATAGAGTTACACACAAAATTGTGAAAAAATGCATTACTTTGAAACTTTATCACTTAAACAGTTTACATGCTAGAGCAGTCAAATTACACACACAAAAAGATAAAGGTTCACTCTTCCCATTAAAATACTCAATTTCTTGAAAAAAGTAATTTAAAGTAGTTAATTAGATATGTTAATTAGGTGCAATTAATACCTCAATTTTGTCCTGCAGCGCTGTATTTTTCCTCCTCTGTCTCACAGTGCCATTTTCGAATTAGTTCTTAATGTAAGTGGGTGCTCATAATTAAAATCAAATGAATTGTAACTGATTTATGATAAGTGATGATAAATTTATGATAAATGTTAATTAAAACTGTAATTAAGAAAATGAACAAAGTCACAAAAACGGACTGAAAATAAATGAAACTAAATTTGGAGAACAAAATTTTGCATGAATTAAAGCAAAAATCACAAAATTGTCATGACTGAGCTGGTACTTGCAGGAGTACCAAGTTACCACCTGCACATGGTGAAGAAAACATGTTGAAAAGTTTGTTAATTATTATGTCTAGTTAAGTAGTTTATGGTGTGTTAAGTAGAACAGTTGTACCAGTATGAAATGCAGACCACCCTGTATTGGAAGCTGAGGACTTTTTACCCCACCCTGTAATAACCAAAACACTAAAGACATTGAAGTCAAATAAATACTGATGTTTCCATGTAAATTGCTAAAACATGAATTGTTGTCATTCCCTTAATACAGACAATAAAATTTGGATTACTGTCAAAGTATATTGATGTACCCGAAAAGCTCATTGCAATTTTTGAGTCACCCTGTAATCTGCATACATGGTAACTATATAAAAAATACAAGAAACGATTTGTATTTAACATTACTTCATGAAAAGTGATTACAAAACACTGAACTGTCAAGAAAAACTCCCTGAAAATTTCATATTTAACACATGACTTTTTTGCATTTGGTGATAGCATGTTTTTGATCACCCTGTAATATAACTGATAGATGGCAAGTAGTTCTTACTTATTTCAATTGAAAGCCCTATAATGTTATATTCAGATCATAGGTCTTTTGGTTTACTCCTCAAAAAATTTAAAAAACTTCAGGGTGCAAAAGTAGGTTAAAAATGAAACATTTCTTTCCAAGTTACACCCTATATGATATGCAACACCCTGTATTCTTGGGTTCATTGTGCATAAATGCATCCTTGAGTATAAGCTTTCCAACAATTTTTTTTGTTACAACTTTATGGGTGTTGATGTACACATTAAAGGCTATGTTCTGTTGAATCAAAATTGGTGTATTTCTCAGGTTTTGGTGTGAAACATTTTTTAGGACCAGTTGGGGGACTTATGACCAACTGAAAATTTTCGAAAAGGAAGAAAGAGAAAACAGCAATGCTCAAAGACAAGGGTGGTTCTCGAAAACGCAATGTCCCCCGTCGCCGCGGTGTTAAGAGGAAAAGTAAATACTTAAAGATCACATGGAGGATTGTGATGGAAACCAGAGAGGCTCCTACCATAGCAGTTTCCAATACCTTGGATGACCCAGAGACCTTGAAAAATTCTGGTATTCAATGTTGAATACACCCCACCAAGTTTCATGACCATACAACCATTTGTTGTTGTTTGACATTCGCCATGAGCCCACATGACCTGAAATGTCCTTAAAAATTTTCAGCACACTGAATGTGGGACCACACCCACAATTGTTCATGACCATACAACCATTTGCAGTGAATTGGACCCTCAGATGACCCCCCAGATTGACCCCAGAAATGACCTGAAAAAATTGGCATGAAATGTTGACTGCACCCACAAGGTTTCAGCCATAAACCATGATAGTGCTTTGACTTGGATGACCCCACATGACGTGAAATGAACCTTAATTGTTGGCAAATGAATATTGACCGCACCACCAAGTTTCAATTATCCATACAACATGTTAGGATTGACCTTGATATGACCCAATGACCTTGAATGACTCCAAATTTTCGGCCTGGAATATGGGGCCTTGCACCACCAAGTTTCAAGATTCCTACCACATGTTTAGGGATTGACCTGAATGACCCCAATGACCTTGAAATGACTTCAAAAAATTTTCGGCAACGGACTGGTGAGCACCACCCACCAAGTTATATCCTACCACAATTGACAAGGGTTTAAAGCAATTTTTTTTTTTTTTTTGGTCACATGTGACCCGTTCACCCAATGGCACATGGCCCATCTCCGAACTAATTTGCTGCCAACTTAGCGAACCTATGGTGCAAGATGGACACCCATACTTACTAAGGAACAAGATATCGTGTTGACGAGGTTTATAGCAATTTAACCCTATTTTTTACCATATTTTGACCTTATTTGGGACCTATGACACATGACCCACTTAGGGATCCCACCCAGCGCGTACTCGATGATACATCTATGTTGCGAAGAGATGACAACCACACTGGCTTAGTTCCAAAGATATCACATGGGACAACACACACACACACGCATTGGACGTGGGCGCATTTCTATAGGTCCCTTCGCAACAAAGTTGGCGGGGGACCAATTAAGAATTACTTATTCGGTTTATGTGTAGTAGACGTGTAGTATTGTCCGTACAGACAATACTGACTAAAATATCCAATTGTCCTTATTAGGTTACTTTCAGACTTTAAGCACTTGTAGAGTATGTAAGGGTAGCTATACTTGTTACAAACATGCAATGCATGCAAAAAATCTGATTTTTTGTATTTTATTTATGATTTAGCAAATCATAGCACTGATGATAGTGCCTTTAACTGTGATTAACATAAATGTCAGCCATCTTGAATTCTTTTTAACTACCATTCAGAGAAACAAGCTGCCATTTTGGGAAACAATGAAAGCCTATAGGTTTTTCTTGCAGCATCTCAACAACATGTCCATAAGAATAGAAGTGGGCTATGACTTTAATGATGCTTATCCCATCTTCGAAGAAAAAAAATGAAAAAGTACGAAAACCAGGGTGCCCCAACGAAAAAACCAAATTGGCCAAAAATCATATTTTTGACCATAACTTGATAAGCTTTGTTTATTCACCTTCTTTTTGTGGCAATACCCATGTTTTGGCCTACAAGGAATCATTCTGTGCAATTTCTATCTCACCACGACTTTCGTTTTCTTGATATGGGAGTTTTAGCCTAAAATTGGACTGCGAGGGCGCTTTCCCAAAAAGTACATATCATATCAAAAGTTTTAAATTTTAACTGGTGGGCCATCATCAGAATTGTTGATTCATCATTTTCTGAAGATTAGAGCTGTGTAACTCTTACCGTTTTCCCGTGGCATCAATTTAAAATTTGACAAAACACTCTCATTGGAATACACAGGGGTCAACAAACTTTCTTATATGTGGGTTTCAATGGAGGGCATTTTATGACATTAAATAGCCTACAGTTGCAAAACCACAAACACCACGCAAGTCAAATTTTCAGCAAGTGTTCATAATAACTCTTAAACGTTTTGAATATTAAAATCACCATTATCGGATGCGCATTTTATGGGAAAGCGCCCTCAGAGCTCAATTTTAAGCAAAAACAGCATTTTCAAGAAAACAAAACACTATGGTGAGATGAAAGTTGCATAGCATGATTCCTAATAACCCAAAACATGGGTATTGCCACCAAAATTAAGCATATTAAACAAAAAATAATTGAGTTATGCTCAAAAATCAAATTTTTGACAATTTGGCGGCCATTTTGGATTTTTCGATGGGGCACCCTGGTTTTCGCCCTTTTTTCATTTTTTTCTTCGAAAGTGGGATCAGGGTGATTAAAGTCATCAAACGAGCCTGTGTTTGAAGTGATCTGAAACATTGACTTTCTATAGCCCACCTCTAATAAGAATAAACTTAAAAAGGTCCATGTTCCAATCGCTCATAGTCTCGTCCCCAGGGACCCCCAGATTTCACCGGAAGTAGTCAAACTTTTGGTATCAGAAGAAAGCTACTATTTTCCTCATTTACCCTGTGAAATTTTGGGGCTAAAAGGATGTTTGGTTTGGATGTTATTAGCGAAAATGTGCCTCAATTTGGCCGGCCAATATTAATTTTACACAGTACTCTATGGGGATTACAAAAATCACGTTTTAGCTCTCACTTCAAAACGGGTTGAAATATCGGCGCGACTTTACAGATGGAGTTGGGGTTTTGGGGTGAAAGCCATTCTATCAAGATGAAAATTTATAGACATATCGGGTCATCCCCCTTTAAGGTTCAATGCATTGAACGTTTGTGGTAGCCATTTTGAATTATTTAATCTTTTCATTGAAACTGTCAAAAACAAAAGACCTACAACTGTCGTTGTGTTTTTTATTTTATTAACACTAACACGTCACCGGGGGTTTTGCGAATATCGTTTGAGATGCAAGAGAATCATTTTTTTTATTTTTTAAACGTACAAGAATCAATGAGAAGCACATATTTGCATTCATTGCATCTTGGACGTTTTCCGGCAAGGAGTAAGGGCCGTGTAAGTAGCGAGAAAGCAATGAGCAACAAGACTCATTCATCTCCTGCGGGGAAACAGTCCGAGATGCAATGAGACTCATTCCCTCCTGCGGGGAAACAAGGTCGAGTGGCATAGAGAGTCATTTCGTGATAGAATAGTGGTTCATTCCGAGAAGAAATGAGAATCAAATGCCGACCGGTTGAGGGTAATTGACTCTCAATGTTCAGGCAGGGTAGGGTTTAAAGTGGGCGTACCAGTCGTTTTGAAGCCAATTGAAGCAATGCTTTGAGCATCAAAACACTACCAGAATCAAGTTGGAAATAAGTTTTTTCACGATATCTGTTGAAGCTAAAAAGAGGATGCTAGGATCATAAACTTCAGCTTTACGTTAGTACCACAGCCAGCAATATTAAATCACATGTAACTGGATATTACAGTCCAAATATACGATCAAACTCACAGTCTTGAAGGGAGAGCAGATTCCTTTGACCCGTGATTATTACCAGCTTAAAAGACAAGTAGATCAGTAATACAACATGGATAGTCTATGCCATTGCCAGAATTTGTTTAATCAGAAAGAAGTCGATCACATTATAACCTCTGCCCTTGGAACATGTGCCCTTTGACCTCAAAACAATATGACCCATTTCAATGGGGACTGACACATTTTATTTACCAAGATGAAATCAATTTCTCCAACGTACAAATCATAAACACTTGAACCTAAATGATTCTGGCTCAGAAATGTGACCTTGTTCTTCATCCTATGTTGCATCTATGACCCAAGCTGATTCCAAATGAATTTAACTTTTTACTGAACACTCAAATGTTAAAGTTTATTTGGTTAACATTTTTACACAAACCTTTTAACAGATTTACACATGCACAGACAGCACGACAGACAGACCGACAGACAGAAAAACAAACACATGCACCTGTACAGAGCTCATATCATAAGTCCCTGTCAAAGTTATTTGGCTTAAGGCCGCTTTTGTGAGTTAAAGAATCAAAATACCTTGGTAAACTTTTCTATATCTTTTTATGGTGGGCATATGTGGTCGCAGACTGATCAGTGTTCGCCTCTAAGCATAAGGGGGGTTCGAGCCCCATGTCGCAATGTGTGTGCACTTGGGCAAGCACCTACCTCGCTGCCCTCTCCATCAAGGAGTCTAAAATGGGTACCAGCATAGGCTGGGAAGATAAAACACACTCGCTGAGCGGCGAGGAGTGGGAAACCCCCCACAGCAACAATTTATGAGGTCTGGCCCACGCCAAAGACAGAGAGCCCAGAGAGATGGACACTCCGCCTGCAGGCGGCACCATTTTAAATTTTTGTCTGTCTGAGCATGCGTTATTATCCCAGTGCCCGCCTTTCAGTGCAGTGCGCTTGTGCTTTGCCCCCCAAACACAAAACACAGATCAAATCACAAATACCACTATAAAAATAAAATATCCTCTGTATGTGACACATGATTGGCTTTACATAATAACATGATTCAATTTGCTATGTTTTACTTACCCACTAAGTACATGCACACCTCTCAGTATTGAATTTGAGTGGGAAGCTCCTGCGGAGGACATGTAGCGCCTCCAGTATCTTCCATTTCTAAATGCTCCAAGAACTTCTGCTCCAGCACAAAAACTCATTTTCTGAAAGATAATTATAAGATACTGTATTAAATAAAATGGGGAGTCTTTTGGTGGGGGGAAGAATGGCATTTTTGTGCGTGATTGAAATCTGTTCACCAATCTTCCATGCTCAACAAACCTTGATACAAACCCTGGAAAACTACTCTGACCACTCGTTTTCACCTCGTCGGAAACGCAGCAGACTTAAGATTGCACACAGCAGTCACTCATGCATTTTGCGTTGCTGTCTTGTTCGCACTTGTAGTTACGCCCGCACTTGGGTGCAGCGCTAGTGCTTGCAAATCCACTCTACTTCAAGTGGGTGACACAGGAGTACAGACAAAAACGGCTTAAAAGAATATAGTTTAACAAAAATTTTGCACTGTACCACTTCATTGAGCCTTTGTCCACAGATTCCTGGATCTCATTTACCTACATGTCTGTCTAATTATAACTTTATTATAATTTACCATCACATGTAGGTGGAGAAAGGCCAGTAAAGTTACTGCATAGGCCAACGTTGGCCAGTGGGTTTGAACCCACAACCTCCAATGCTCTATTCACTGGACACCCATGCATTTATGCCCATGTCTCGCTTTCCCATATCAGGGCAAACCCATCACTACAATCAATTCTTAAAAACCTTGAGATTGTTAAACGCCAATTTCATTGGTTCTTAGCCGTGGTTCGATCGTGTCAATGCCTATGCATAACACACTGCCGGGCCAATGGAAGGCGCATATAAACAACGGACTCACCGTTTCAAAGCCGGGGTTATGTTCGTTGGGTAAAATTCTATCACCAATTTCGGGTAATATGTTTACCAAATAGGAGCTTCTGTTATTTTGAATAAGTTGTTAAAGAATGAGAATTGTTTTTAGCCTCCGCTGTCGTCTCACATGGGCGACACCACTATTTTAGCGTAAAACAACTCGGCTGTGCCTCGTTGTTCTACTTAAAGTAATGCTGTTGCCCGTGTGATGACACAATAGATACACGGCAGAGGCTAAAAACAATACCTTTATTCTCTAATTTTTTCACTTTCTTATCCTCTTTTTAAGATGCATATATACAAGCCTTATTAACATTAATAACCTTACCATAATTCCCTGTGGACATTCCATCAAGGACTTGAGTTCCTCAAGATCATCATCTGCCTGTCAAATAAAATCAAATTATCAAAAAGTCACATTTTTTTCCATACTAATACAGGGATCTCTTAAACAATAATTCAATGACTAGATTATAACTTACATTACAACTACTTATTAACCTCATTTGTGCATAACCTTTGTGAGATTTCCTTCTATTCAGCCAAGTTTTGCACTTCAGTGATAGTACATCTAACACCTGTTTATCGCCTCGCATACTTAATTTAAATTGCTTGTGACGTTCTCGCTTGACACCATTCAAAGTTCATCAATAAATGTTCCATAAAATGTCTACTATCTCATTTCCACCCTAAAGTAATGCACAATATTGGATTCTAATCAACCAGGAATTAATAATGACCTGTCTAGGATGCCTATTTCAACTGAAAATACCCAGCTAATGCTCTAAGTGTACATGCTAATTTGTTTAAATGAAACAGAGGGGAAGTCAGTGTTAAACAAGGAAAGGGCAATTTAATTTCACTGGATATCTCAACTAATCAATCTTAAAATGTTAAATTGGCACACAGACCTTATATTAATATTGCTTTGCCTTGCTTTTCTATTGAGCTTATTACACTGTTCATTTTTGCACAGGGACAATAACAGTTTCATTCATATTCCCGCATGCATTTTTGTCACAGACTATTTTCATTTAAATTAATCACATGGCCTATTAGGAATTTTGTGCACTTAATTATGCTTTGATTGCTGTTACTCTTGCAATAAAATAATATTATGCTCTTGTACTAAATGGGCATTTGTGATCCACAGCCTTGTTTTCCCGACTTCTCTCCTTTTAGATTGTTTGTCATCTTGGCCTTTAATACATTACAATGTATGTGTACCTAATTTAACATAACAGATTCAGTTAGAAATTGCCACAAAGTGATGAATGGGGTCTTGTAATGTGAAAATCTACTCTTAACATAAAAAAGCATCATCAGAAACAACTGAAATTTTGGGAATATTTTTTTTCAAGGCTATCTGTTGAACCATAAACAGAAAGCAGGGTGCTAGGATTAAGAAATGCCCCTTTAGAGGTAGGTGAGTAGGTGACCCAAACATGGTTCAAATGTTCATGATTTTTTCCCCTCTCACATGAAAGCAAATCACCAAAAATATCTCATTACAAATTTTGAGTTAAAGGCACTATCAGTGATTTGCTAAATCAGAAAAATCAGCTTGTCTGTAACAAGTCAGGGGGGTAGGACATGCCAACCTAACAGCAACAGCGAATTCAAAACGGCATCAACTTCCGGGTGCTAGTCTTTTTCAAAGACTTACCGTAAGAGGGCGCTCTTACGCATATCGAACGGTTACACACAGACTTGACTAAAGACTAGGCCTGGTCAAGAATATTTAAATCTTAAATGTCCGTTATTGGAAATTACACTATTTTGCAGCGAGGTTAATCCACTAACCTCAACGGATTTTGACATTAGTAATTTTTTTCCTAAATTATCATGATATTACTAAGATCTTTTGAAAGAAGGTTTAAGAGTGGATTTTGTAATGTCACTGAGACAGAGACTGCCATAGTAAATGCACGTAACACTTCCCCAAATTACCGTTTGGAAATCCCCAATGCCCAAATTGAGCAGGTCGTGTCCTACCCCCCCTGTAACAAGTATAGGTATCCTAACATACCCTGCAAATGATATGACCAGAAGCAACCTAATAAGGTCAAAATCAGAAATTTTAGTCATTAGTGTCCATACGGACACTTACTACAATGCGTAATTGAACATCTTTGAACACTGCCGTTTTTTTCCTTTTCTGTCAATTCTTCGGTTGGAAAAAGTAACTTATGAGAATTCTACAGACTTCTACTTCACTTTTAAGCTTTTCTGCAAATTTCAGGTATTTTGACTGCTTCGGATAAATCACTGATAGTGTCTTTAATGCAAATGTGGTATACAACATTTGGGGATGTTTCTGTTCATAACATCAAGAGAAAACAATTCCTGGGCCTTAAATTTCAGTGAGGTAATGAGAAACATATGAACTTTCTTCTGATGCTAAAATCGCAATTTTGATGGTGTAAAGTGAGGGCGAGGTTGTTGATCGGATCACCCACCTTTATAAAGAAGGAAATTACCAGTTTAAAGGGGGATCGCCCATTTAAGGATATGGAGTTTTCATCTTGATAGATTGGCCTTAACTCAAAACCATATCTGTAAAGTTTCGCGCCGATATTTCAATCCGTTTCGATGTCAGCGCTAAAAACGTGATTTTGTAACCCCCATAGAGTACTGTGTAAAATTAATATTGGTCAACCAAAATAGGGCATATTTTTGCTCATAACTTCCAAACCAAACATCCTTTGTTCTAAGATTTCACAGGGTAAATGAGAAAAATAGTAACTTTCTTCTGATACCAAAATGTTGACCACTTCCGGTAAAATCTGGGGCTTCTGGGGACGAGGCCCCGAAATGCATCTCATTCGGTGCCCATTTCCATCCGGGAACTTTTACCAGCCTCAAGTCGGCTAAAAACATACGGTTAGGAGCGTAATATAAATACCAGAAAACTTACCCTATCTGTGACGTTGCACTATAGTTGTGTAATCGTCCGTCTGGTGACAAGTAGGGCACAGTTACGTCGAAAATATCACGTTTTGTCGTGAATTTCAACACCAGTGCCTCGATTGTTTTTTGTTCCATAGATATTCTTCTACATTTTTGTAAGATTAATTTCGCGTGAAAAGGTACTTTGTATTGTAATTTTAGGCACTGTTCGGCGACGCGAACGAACAACAAATTTTTTTGTAAACATGACCTCTGGTACAAGTTCCCGGATGGAAATGGGCACCGAATGAGATGCATTTCGGGGATTGCGCAAATAGTCTATTGGCAATCGGGCCATGGACCTTTAAGAAATAGATTTTTTAATTTTGACCACATAACATCAATGTGAAATAGTTTACCTTGTCAAATTCTCCTGACATGACATGAGATCGGAATTTAGAAGCTGATGGATGCTCAAGCCGACATCCTGATTCAGCCATCAGTTGCTCTGCCGTTCGACTGAGGAATAAAAAAAAAGGATTGTAAATTTACATAAATTTACTCTTTAGAATGTTTGACAAGCAAAAAAAGCACTCTTTACAACAGGTATAGGGTAGATTAGGGCAGCAAGCATGTTCCTAAAACCTGTATTCTTATTCAATACAAAAAATTATCACTGATCTGAAGGTGGTAGATCACATTTGACCTGTGGTCTTATATGATACCAGCCGAAAAAACCCTGAACATTTTGTGTTATTGCATGAACTTGCACCCTCTATCAGACTTGTATCTTGTTACTCCCACTTTTTGTCGTTTACTTATATGCTTACAGGCTTTAATATACACCAAAATCCCACACACATGTAATTGTGTGTTTAATTTTGTGGTAGTATAAAGTTAAAGGAACTATTCATTCAAATTGTTGTGTATTTTGTGGTCTTGGGAGACGTCAGATGGAAGCTGTAGTATTCGCTGATTTGTAGTGCACATACGGTGCCATGGTTCCTGGTTCAAAAGCCTTTAGCTCATGCACCTTTTCCAAAATTATGATCTTAGCGTATAGGATTGGTCGTTGTGATCAATGGGATTGCTTGCTCCTACAAAGTTAGCGTGACCCAGTTGACTTGGTACAACGGTATATTCTAACGGCACTACATCAGCGAATATGTGGTATGAAACAATATGCTCACATATACGACTGCCTTGTTAGGATTAGAGATCTGTGGAAGAGCACTCTCATTTTCAATTTTTTGACAAGGCCAGATATGTACAACCCAAAAAGCCTAACTCTTTAATGAGCTTGTGCCTTATCTGCCGCAGAATCAAAATTAAAATTTCCAGAATATTGCTTTGGTGAGTATGGTACAATTGTTTAATTCTATCGTCCAGATGATTGGCTACAACACACCTATAACTAAAAACTGGGTGTGAAATTACTTTTCTTTTTGTGTAGGCACCAGGTTTTGCGCGATTTTAAAAACGGCAAAATGCGCGGCCCCTATTTTGAAATGCGCGATTTTCAAAGTCAAAATTCGCGAAAAAATGGCTTCCTTAATGTTTGCCATGCTAGTCAACCAGGAAACGAAAAATCTTTGCAAAAAAAAAAACAATGCCGCAAACTTCCAAGTTGACATCCTATTTCTTACTTTTTTCTCGGCTGAAAAATTTCAAGAAAGCACATAATTATACCTGTTCTTTTCTTAATTATTCCGAATAAAAATTTGAAATCAGATGTAGACGGCCGCTGTCGCCGGGCTGAGGCCTTTGCATACATCACCGAGAATAATTTACTTTCGCACGTGGGATTGGGGAATCCCTGCCCGGATGACGTTGATCGCCCGTGACGGGTTTGGTTTCCCACTCTTGCCCCTGAATGAATGTCACATGTGGGAAGCTTGTTGCCCGGACCTCATGTCCAACCTCATCCCAGACACCCTCACAATGACACCGACCTTACCCTCCCACCGTCCCGGAACCCAAATAACCTTCCTTACCGCGGCTATAAGCCAAATTTGTTTAATTCCGAAAAAAATTATCCCAAGATTAAACTAATAGGAAACAAAGACCCGATCCCGCGAGTTGATAGCTTTGAATAGCACGCATCAATATTATTGTTTAATGCACCGAAGCGCAACATATCATGACGCTTCACCAATGGAAAATAGGGTCGGTCGGGTCATCAGTTCAAAACGAATATCATAGGTAGAGGTAGGGGTTCCACGCTCGGATTTATTTATACATTGGACATATTTGAACTTACTTATTGGAAAGCTTTATGAGTATCAATTTTTGCCGCGTTTTCTCTAAATTTTCCAAATTAAAAAATCTGTTTGTGTTTGTTTATTGGCAAATTAACATTAAAAAAAATCGCGCAAACTCGGTGCCTACTTTTTGTGTGTACCATATTTCAGTAAATTGTATTTTGGACAAGAGAAAAGCCAAGCACAAAAACATTTTACCAATGAAATTTAAAGAACAAATAAAGGAACTTATTGTCTAAATGTAGTAATATGCAGACCACCAAAAGTCCAACATGCATTTGCAATAGGCCACAGGTAGATGGTTATGAACAAAACACAACTAGCAGACTGTGACCTTGAAAGTTTAGGCTTATTCAATGACACTGGCTGTATGGACCAGTGGAATGACCAGGGGGGGGGCGGGTGGGGGGCGGGGGGGGGTTAGTGGTATAAAATTTTCAGGTAGGGATGTTGTGGCGACGATTTCTCCCAATCTTGGGGGCTTGTGAACTGATTTGTCTCCGAAAGTAGGGGGGTGGAGGGAAACTGAAATTTTGACTGAAATCGTAAGAAATGTTTTTGTCCAACTGACAAGTCAAGTAGTACTTGCATGACACAAATTCAATCACCATGACTCATGAAAAAGTGTACTAAAAAAAACCCCGCCAAAAATCGGCATGATGACATGTGGTAAAAGCTACCATGTGAATAAGGAATTTTGGCTAATTTCTAATTAAAATTCATTCAATTCTCCTACTAAAATACCAAAATTCATTGGTCTCACGATTTTTCATCAATGCATATTGGGTTTGCAATAGGTTTGTAAACTTTTTTTAAAATTGGAAACTATAAAGGCAGTGAAATTATCAATAATGGCACATGAATCCAACACACCGACACTCTTTCTAATAGAGCTACCTATGGATGATCCATTTGCCCATTCCAAGTGAACATGGAGGGGAGAGCGGGATTCTGTATTTAACTGTGTTTAGCTGGTATACAGATCAAATCAAGATTTGCGTTCTCGAATAAATCCAAAAGCGACCCCCCGGGATTCGAACCCGGCAGTGTGCAAATTTCTGTTTTTAGACATAGCAAATGCGCCCATTTGAAGAAACGGCTACACAAAATTGGCTTGTATAGCAGTTTTTACATTATTACAGAAGCATCCCATTATGATAAAATTTCAAACAAAACTGCTATACAAAAATTGTCAAAGGAAATTCTGCACAATGGAACCCGGATTTTTTTGGTAAAATTGTGCCACGGGCAAGTACCCTAACCACTAGACAATGCTCTCACAAGTGGTGTAGGTAGGTTCGAAGATAAAAGCCTTCATGCTCTCTGTAAAATCCATATGCATGAGACTTTACATGTCCTGATTACCCATCATTCACCTTTTAAAGTAGTAAAAATTTATTGAAGAACCACAAGTGCTTCCACTCGTTAAAATCCAAAAAAAATTCTTGAATATTTGGCAATGTTGCCAAATAAATTACTGCCAAGTGGAAGTGTAATGAACTGACAGCTAAAAAAGACTATGAAAGCTATGATCATAATAAGGGCATTGGTACGTCAAATGGTCAAAAATGACTAGAAATACATTTATACATACGACAAGTTCATCTTACTACACATGTAATTCAAAAAGTATCATAAGATTCTTGAAAATGATCCCAATTTTCAAAACGCATTCTTACTGCAGCTATATTTTTACATTCAATTTAACACAAGAGAAATTTAATAACTAATTGATTATGATTGAACCACTACCAAATTAAGGATGGGAAGGATCATTATTATTGCCGAGGGACAAAAAATGGAGGATTTGAGGGAATACCAAAAAAAAAAATGTGAGAGGGGAAACAACTTTTAGGTGGAGATAAATTCAGGTGGAATGCAAAATGTTCAATTGTTAAATGGAAAGAGGGGGAATGCAAAAATATTTGGCCAAAAAAAGTTGAATTCCTCCATTCCCCCACTCCCACCAGCATAAAAACATGTACACACTCCCTGGCTACAGGTCTGTGTATGTATGTGAGTGTGTGCACATGTGCATGCTCGCATGTGGGCTTACTGGTACGCATAAGACCACATGGTGGATGTGCGTGCATGCGTGTGTGTGTGTGTGGATGAGAGGCAGCCGACATAAAATTTACAAATAACAAACTCTTAAAATTACCACCCAAAATGTGATACCCCATAGACTACTTGATACAAGTACATGAAGGATGTTATAAATCTATGCATTAGTCATGATCTACATGCAGCAATTTCACTCGAAAAATATTTTTAGTGAAATCACTCTTCAATTTTTTGTTCTCATCAACAGTCAGTACAGATTTCAATCTTCAAATTTTAAATTTCACTCCTGAGAATTTGGCTTCGAGAGTGAAATACCCTTGAGAAAAAATGTGAGTGAATGTATGTGTATAAAATGAACTTCTTAAAAGGGTCCTGGCAAAATGTGCATGTTGTTGCCAATCAACATGTATATATCCATCCTACAATGACAGAAAATGTCGACAGAGAGGTGTAATATAGCAATCTACTAAATCAAAATGCAACATGCACACAATGGGTACTCATCGTGCCATGTAACAGCCAGTACATCACTAATCACATTATAATGGATAAATAATAATCAGATTATTTTTGCTAATCCAATAGTTCTAGTTCACTATTTATAGGTTAATAACTGCGCATTTACTTCTTGCGAGAAAAATGGGACAAATCAATGCACGCGCGCTGATATTTTGATGCGTCTAATGCACGAGCTCCGCAGGAGCGAGTGCATTGGACAAGCATCAAAATTCAGCGCAAGTGCATTGATTTGTCCCATTTTTCGAGCAAAAGTAAATGCGCAGTTATTAACCTAATTCATACACGACAGAAAACAAAAGAATTTGCCGTAATTAGTAATAAAGAGTAGTTTTAAAATGTTATTTATCATAGAAATTAAAAACAATTACCCACTGAGAAAATAAATCGGTCCTGCGCGACGCACACGCGTTCGAAAGCACCTTACGCAGTACGCGGAGTGCAAGTGGACATTTTCAATCACTCGCGCTAACATTCGCGTATTTGTTTACCGGGCTTCACTGATTTGCTGCTCTATCTGCGTAATACGCAGAGTGTATGAATTGTAATTTAATAAACCCCCAAAAATCATTTCAAAATCTCTGAGTCCACCTTTAATTGGTTTGGTAGGTCGTCGGTTTAGGCTAACATGTGGTGGGGGGGCATTTTTCTAACCAGAAAATTTTTGTCCCACTACAGTGTCGGCAGAGTGGGTATGGGTGGAACAATAGCCCTGTAGGACTCGGACAGAATACAAAATTATATCTTCCAGAGTATGATCAAATTTGCACACACACACACACACATGAATAGGCACACATACTATTTGGTCAGGTCGGATTTCCTTGAGGGCCTGCTACCAAGGGGTCGAAAATTTTCCCGGGAAGATAGTCGCATTTCTCACAGATTTCCCATTATATATTTTTATGTATAATTTCCTTCCCCCTTCCAAATGGTCAACTTTTCCTGGGAAGGAGCTTCCCAAATTCCCCACTTTTTCGAGCCATGCCTGCTACTCGTATCCCTGTAGTTAGTTTTTTGTTTAACCAAAGTTTTAAAACTCCGGTTTTGTCCCCACCAACGGGGGTGGCCGGATACACCCCTCACACTCAACACTGCTGTGTGAGGATTTATTGGAGCATTTAGATAATTGACCAAATGCCCTTCTTGACGTCAATCCACAGTTTTCGGCGGTGGGCCTAGCCTTTGGGCAACCATGCCCACCATGCAAGGCAGCATGTGCTGGATGGCGAGCCATTAGCTTCTCCAGAGCTGATGCCCTTGTAGGTAGATTTTCTTTTTCATTCTACCACGGTAACCAGCGTAGCCCTCCTCATCAGATTTTCTTTAAATACCCATGAGGTTGCCGGGTTAATCCGCCGACTAAAAATCGGTCTCTGGGACAGTTAAGTACTGGGGGGGGGGGGGGGGGGGGGTACATGATAACCAGTAGCGGCCCTCATAGGAAACCTGGCCTGACACAGTATTATTACACCTCATGAATATTCACAGTACAAAATCATGCTCTTTCATTGGCTGATTTCTATTACATGTGGTCAGTCAAGTCACAAAATGGTATAAAAAATGTTTCACACCCAAACCTGGGAAATACACACCAATTTGATTTTGCAACAGAGCATATAGCCTTTAAGTGACACTTAAAACACCCATAAAGTTGTACATTGTTGAAAAGCTTATACTCCAAAGGTGTTCTTTTATGCACAACTGAACCCAAGAATACAGGGGTGCAAAAAAATATCATATAGGGTGTAACTTGAAAGAAATGTTCATTTTTTTTAACAAAAACGAAAAAATTAAAAATATTTTTCTTTAATTTTTGAGGAGAGTAGACCAAAGACCTATGATTTATGAATTTCAATTGAAATAGTAAGAACTGCTTGCCATCTATCAGGTAAGATATACACAGGGTGATCAAAACATGCTATCGCAAATGCAAAAAAGTGCATGTGGTAAATATGAAAATTTTGCCAGGAGTTTTTCTGAAATTTCAGTGTTTGTAAATCACTTTTTTCAAGAGTATGTTAATTCAATGCTTTCTTGTATTTTTATTAGTTACCATATAGGCAGATACAGGGTGGACTCAACATTTGAATGAAGCTTTTCGGGGGGGGGGGTGGTAGGTATGGTACATCAAATATTTGACAGTAATCCAAATTTGATTGTCTGTATTAAGGGAATGACAACAAGTCAAGGTTTGCAATTTCAGGGAAACATATTTGACTTCAGTTTTTGGTTTTGATATACAGGGGGGTGTTAAAATCATCATTTAATTTTTTTAATTATTTTAATTGATGGCATATTCTTTTTGTTTGTTAAAATTATCTACTTTTAATATTGTGTTTTGATAAACCTCAGAACATGGTTGAATGAAGTTTGGAGGATTGTTACTTTTATTGGGGTAAAACCAATTATTTCATGTGTGTTATGTTGTTTGTTTATATTTATGCTGCTGTTTATTAGTTTCATTTTCTTAATGGTTTAATTAACATTATCATAATTATTCATCACTTATCATAAATCAGTACAATTCATTTGATTTTAAATTAGGAGCACCCACCTACGTTAAGAACTAATTCGAAAATGGAACTGTGAGACAGAGGAGGAAAAATGGCAGCGCCTGCAGGACAAAAATTTGAGGTGGGGATTAATTGCACCTAATTAACATATCTAATTAACTCTTTAAATTACTTTTTTCAAGAAATTGAGTAGTAATGGAAGAGTGAACCTTTATCTTTATGTGTGGGTAATTTGACTGCTCTAGCATGTAAACTGGTTTTAAGTGTTAAAGTTTCAAAGTAATGCAATTTTGTCACATTTGTGTTGAATCTATGGGCTCCCTCAACCGCCGGATCATCAAACCGCCGGGTCCACCGTGAATAACTGAACTATTAGCCCATTAACTTTATTATTATAAATTCCTAAGGGACCTGGAACTTTTTTATTTCAAAGAGGGGAAAATAAGCAACAAATGCTACCAAAAAGTAAAGGTTATTTGCCTTAGTAGAAGTTATCAAAATAAGTGAAAGAGTACATGAAAAAAGGCGAACTCAGAAACAAAATCCACCATATTAAGGGAACACAGTTCCATGACTCGACCATGTAAGTGTGCTATTTCCTTGGGGAAATAGTTTGGATTATATAGATTCCTCTCATCCGATGGTTTAAAGTAGAGTCATTAAAATAGCTGGGCCCCTTTTTTCTAGCAAGATGACGTCATGATTTAACTGTGCCCGGGGCATGGCAATGGACTGCATTTGCATTTCAATTCCACGACTTTCATGGAATTTCTGCAATGCTGAAAAACTTCTCGCTTTACGTTTTTAGGGAATAGGTTCAATCAGACCCAAATAACAATTACTACCCAAAGAAAGTGCTTTATCACAAGAAAAAAAAATAAAATATGAAATTACAAAGAACCCCAATGATAAACAACGGCCGCCATTGTAATAGGGCCTATTGCACAAAGCTCATCTATTGAAAATTCAAGAACATGTTTCAGGTCATGCCAAAAGTTCAGGGATATACAGGTACATTGTACATGTTGAGTTAGTTGATTGCCTCCCAATGATGGCGGTTTGAGGTGGCCAGCAATTCACTCACCCGTATCGAGAGTGAAATACTCATCATTTACTGGTATTTAACTCTTTAAAAATATTCCAAATCGCTCTTCAATGTTCTCTTCTCGGTGGTGACATCGGTTTGTGATTGCGGTGTCACTCTTAGATTGAAATTCACTCCTGAAAATTTTGCTTCTAGAGTGATCTTGACTATATATAGAAAAAAATAGGGACGGCGGTCCCACATGGTAGTCGAATATGTAATGGTTCTCGAAAACATGACAGACCAACCAATATCATGAGACCATGCACACACACCACACCCTCACAAGGGTCAGTTCCCTCTGCAATACCCCGCCCACAACCCCATCTTACCCTAGACCACCAACCCCCGACAGACCAAAATCTCCCATACACCCGACCACACCATAACCCCTTACCACACCCCATACCCCCGGACCACATCCCCCATACCTCCGGACCACCACCCCCCCAATACCCCCAAAACATACCCACGGACCACAACCTCACACCACAGACCACACCCCACATACCCCAAAAAGACCACACACCACGCTCTACACAAACTTGTGTCAGCCCTATTGCAATACCCCCGACCACCACCCCATACCTCCAACCAACACCACCTAGGGACCAACATTCAATACCCGGGACCACAAATCTTTACCCCGCCACACTCCCATCCCCCCAGACCATACCCCGGACCACAAACCCCCATACTCACTCCCTACCCGGACAACATCCTCATACCCTGGACCACTCCCCACACCCCCCGGACCCCCAACACTTCCAATACCCCCAGACCACACTCCATACCCTGAACCACACCCCTTTACCCACCGACCAAACACACCCCCATAACCCCGGACCATACCTAGGGACCAATCTCCATACCCCGGACCACACCCCCTACATTCCCATACCGGACCACCGTCCCATTACCCCCAGTGTACCACCACCCCATACCCACAGACCCACACACTTCCCCCCATACTGGCAGACCATATCCACGGGACCACACCAACACCAACCACCCCATACCCTGGGCAACACCCATACTTCCAAGACCCACCCAATATTCCAAGACCCACCACACCCCATTTATCACTGGACAACACACCACACCCCACCTTTCCCTTCCCAACCCTCCCTCCCCCCCATTCCCACCACCCAACCCCACCCACACCCCATACCCCAGACCACATCCCCCTCACACCTCACACCCACAACCACACCCAACCCTGGGCAAACACCATATCTTCCAAGGACACACCCATCTCCCCAGACCACACCCCATATACAAGGACCACACACTCACAAGTGTCAGCCCTATGATTTTCCCCAAAACTACACCCCTATCCTCCAGACCACACCCCAAGTGACCACATTCTCTAACCCCCGGACCACACCCAACACCCCGACCACACCCCAAACCCACCCCATTACCCCGGACCCCATACCCAGGACCACATCCCCATTCACATCAACCCACGACCACACCCCAACACGGGCAACACCCATACTTCCAAGACCACACCCCATCCTCACCCAGGGACCACCACCCCATATCACAGGACCACCCTCACAAGTGTCAGCCCTATGCAATTCCCCGACTACACCCCACACCTCAGACCACACATAGGGACACATCTCCATAACAAGGGACCACACCCCAATCCCCCGACCCACAACCCCCATACCCCACCCAAAAACCCCTACCCTGGACCACCCCCATACCCCGGACCACATCCCATGCCCTGGACCACATCCCATACCCCGGAAACACCCCCATTACCCCGACCACACCTCCAATACCCCCCGACCACCCCCTATCAAGAACACAACAACCCCATACCTCGGACCATGCCACGGGACCACACCCAACTCCCACAGACCACACCAACACCCACAGACCAACCCCATACCTGGGCAACACCCATACTCCAAAACCACACCCATATCCCAAGACCCACCCCAGATCACTGGACCCACATACCACACCCTCACAGTGTCAGCCCTATGCACAAAACCACGACCACACCACCCATATCCCGAGCCACATCCCCTACGGCCCACACCCATTATCCCGACAACACCCCCAAATCAAATCAGTTTGAGCCACCAAGTTTCAGCCCTGTGTGACGTACAGGCAATGAAAATCATGAAAAATAGGTAAACATATAGTCATGATGGCAATTAGGGTACTTAGTGTCTGGAATTCAAATCTGAGACGGCGGCGTTCAAATGTTGTGGTTGACTGCGTATGCAGAGCTACCACTGACCTTGCCAAGTGTCATACAAACCGTTAGCGCAATTGGCCAATTCAGCGGAGGTCAATTGTACTTTAGTTGAGTGCTACGTACGGCGCAAATACTCACTGCGATCCGCTCAGGGCGACGCTGTATCAGATTCATTGTTTTTCCCCCCCGACACCCAATAATAGAATACCATACATGTTACGTTGAAATCGAAATCAGTTCAAGAATCTGTAGCCCCGCAGCCTTCCACCAAGTTTCAGGCCGTGTATGTGTACAGATTTCCAGATTATTTGTCATGTCAATAAAAATCATGAACAATAGGTCAATATGATAATTATGACAAATAGTACTTGGAATGCATATAGACTGATGAAATCGAATCATCTTTGAGAAATCTGTAGCCCCCACACCCTTCAACCAAGTTTCAGCCTTGTGGGACGTACAGAACTCCAGATATTGTGTTCCACAAGAAAAGCTAGCAACGACACCGAACACACCAGAGGAATCATGCTGCCATAAGGTCGTTCCTAATTGGAACAACTAAAAAACTGGACATTTGCGATTTGTAGTGTTCAAAGAAGAAGATACTTTAAAGAGCATGAATTTAAACATTCTCTCCTGGCAAAATTGCAGGCAGGGGCAAAGATATAACGGATACAAGAGAGAGCATAAAGCATGCATAGGCAGCCCATTTTGTAAGTACTGGCACCCTTATACAACACATAGTTTCGGTTGCCATTGTTTTTATCCCACAGTTGCTGTCACTATCTTCCGCCGCGTTGACTAACGTTCGACCTTCTGAAGTTGGCAGAGTGTCAAGGTCAAATTGCAAAACTGGAAGTAGAGAGTAGTTCCGGTCCATTGCTCATTTTTTCTTCGCAGAAGCAGTTG
>JAMKCH010001641.1:0-36422 GCA_023653785.1 Ophioderma brevispina
AGCTTTGATTTGAAACAATACCCCCCCAAAAAAACATATTCTTTGCAAGATCAATTTACCCAAACACTGTTCAAAAGTGTTCAAAGTTGTTCATTACACGTCGGCATGACATGCAGATGGCATGATGCACATAAATTACACATTTTTGAAAAAGTCATTTAAAAATGTCAACAATCTCTGTATATTGACCGAGCTATCACTAAGATTGGTTGCAATAATAATGGTTATGAAGGCACCCACAGTCTAGTCTGTTTGGCAAGTTAACTGATGGAATGGATTATAATATGTATTTTTTTCTTGTGTTTCTTACCTTCAGTTTTGACAATCCCTGCCTAAGTTATCCATGTCAGTATCAAGCAACTTGTATTCTTGATGTGAACTCCAACACGGCCTACATCTGCGAGTGCGGGCCAGGATGGTTGGGATGGCGAACTGGATGACGAACCAGTAAGTAGTAATACAGTCGGCATATACGCCAACATTATACTTAGTATTAAAAGATGGTGTGGAGATGTTGGAGGCAGCGGAAGGGTGTGGAAGGGGTTGCAACTCTTGATTTCAATCTCTACTTAAAACTTACCAAATCAGGCAAAAAACTGCACAAGAAGGAGAATTGTACAATGTTATGATTTTTTATGTTCTTAGATTTTGCGATTCATGGAATGATCCCTAACAATCGGTTTCTCGGGACCGGGGGCCACATTTGGGCGCGTTTATGTTCCCGGACCCGGGGAACCAATTTGGGTCCAGTTTCATCATTACCAACTTGGTTGCTCCGAGAGCCCGTTTCCGTTGTGTGTGAAACCCAATAGTGATTCATTTAAAAAAGGTTCCATAACCACAATTGAGTGATCAATTCAGAAAAAGTGTGAGAAAAATGTGCTATGTGTGATTTCTCTGGGTTGGATGGGTTGAATGAGTACCTTTCACATAAAAAGGTCAATTACAAATCATTTGATAACAGAATTGTGTAACCAAAAGTAATGGTTGGGGGTTTGGCCTTTGAAGTTTCAAACGACTTCATCATTTTGTAATTCATCATTGTAATGTTAAATTAAGTTGAAAAAAACCTAAGTTAATCATATAACCAACACGTAATGAGGACATTTACGACCTAAAAGCAACAATCTTTTTACCAATGAATTTCATTTGCAAAAATGAATTGATTTTTGCTTTCAGGATTTACGACCCCGGTCTGAGCACTCCATGTGAGAACCGGGGTGAATGTGTGTGGGCATATGGCGACCCCTCATACTTTACAGTGTAGCTGTTCTTCGTGATTACTATGGAATACGTTGTGAAAATGGTAGGTTGGCGTGCTATCAAATCTAATCTATTTGCACATTTGTGTTCCATTGCATGTGTTCTATTATGTAGCATTTGTGTGGGTCACCCATCTATAGGCTGGAGACCCTTAGCAATCTTTTTGTGCTTGTGTTGGGATGTGTGGTGTCGCTAAATAGTTTTAAGTTTTTAAAAAAAATTGCATTTTGGTTTTTTTTCTAAATTGACCTCATTTGGACAAAGTTGAAATTGGAACCAACTTGTGTCATAGGTGCATCATGGGATCCCTCATATGTTGATGAGTCGAGGTCATGTGCCAAGGGCATGTGAGGTCCAAGTTGAAAAATACTAAAAATGTAATGTTCCTGGGCGGCCCCCAGCTTATATTCTTTGAATGTCGCCAGCGCGAAAGCCAAGAACCACAAAATTCTAGTTTTGTGCTTGTTTGTATGCATTTGTCATATTATGTCGTGTCATAGGGTATGTTATGCAGTGTTACACAATGATGAAGAAACAACTGAAACACTGGTCGAATTTCTTTCTGAAATTTTTTGAAACACATACACATGTTCACTCTCTAAATTTGGAATGTGTTGAAAACTATTTGTTTTTAATCCACAGTGAATAATTTACCGGTAATAAAAGCCAGAAGCAAGCATTAACTTAATCACTTCTTACATTTTGTAAAAAAATTCACAGTAAATCCATGCTCCAGTATCCGTGTACTAATGGCGTACATGTCCAAATGTAACATCCGTAATGGTGAAGCTGAGTATTTGTGTAGATGCCGATCAGGAACAAGTGGAGACTTTTGCCAATATGGTGAGTGGAATGACGCGGATCGCATGGAAAATAAGTTAAACATGTAGAAGTTTTACTTTTTGGGGGTTTTAAATAATAAAAAAATGAGTAAAGTATTACACGGTCGTCATCGTCGTTGTCCCGTCATATTGTTAGTTGTCATCGTGCCTAGCCTCACTTTCCTTTCCTTGAGTCAGTGGTTCTTGAAATGCTCTTCCAGGTGATTAAACCATTTTCAATAGTCTTCTGAATTATACTACAGGGAGAATCACCCTTCCTTATATTTCATCGGCCAGAAATAGAGAGTGATGTCATAGCTTCCGTGCAGTGATAACATGTGCAATTGCAGCAAGTCAAGGTGGTAATCGCGGTGAATCAGTCGGTGTGTATAATAATATGCAAAATATCAGCATGAAAATGAAAATGTCACTCCATACTTTGGGCCACACACAGTATAAATGAATTGATGACTGCATTCTAATTAAACACATAACTGGCAATGTATGAGTGTGGAGCATCTGTAACTAATCCTTAATCTATTTTGCAAGGTGATCCCTGTCAGAATATAACCCATGTTATAAACCAGCTAACTGCGTCAACACTGATACATCCTATACATGTGTGTGTCAACCAAACTATGTTGGCACTCACTGTGAAACGTACAGTATAGTAGGATCCCTATGTTGTACTTTTTAGGAATTAAAGGTGCACATTTTCGGTTCTATCCATCTTTGGCAACCCCCCATTTACCCCGAAGTAGTATCGATTTTGATATCAGATGACAGGCCTATTTTTCCAATTGTCATCCTGAATTTTGCGCCCTCAAATCCATATCATTCCCACGATATAAACAAAAAACACTGTTTTAATGGTTAACTATAAAATCCAAATTTGTTTCCCATTGTACTGATGGGCATATGTGGCAGTGGCAGCTCTCATATCAAGTAGAGAACACAATATACTAAAATCGGAAACAGCCCCTTTAAAACTGCATAATACCGAGAGTCAAAATGAACAACTATACACAAAGAATCCCTTACTATTAAATCAAAATAAAAGTTGAAAAATGGACACAGATACTACAACAAAAACAAATACAACATACATAAAATGGTGCATCTTGGCCTACAATAACCAGCCTTTGTAAGAATTCCAACGTGGTGGACAGCATTAAAGCGGCACTGGCACAAATCATAACACTGAGCTGATTCCCTTTACAAACCATGTTGACTGAAACTAAGCATTTTCCTTCTTTTCCTTCTTGAGAAGTGAAATGCCCCAAAATCCAAAAACACCCCTAAAAAGAAAAGGACCGTCCCTCCCAGTGACCCCAGGTCCACACCCTGACGGCCATTGCTCCTTCTCAGGTTTCCGTTTTGGCCAGCAGCTTAAGCGACGTGTCCATGAATCCGCGGCTCTATACTACTTGCCAAACTTGAGAATTATATTGATCTAAGACTGTGTCTTCTTTGCGGATACTCCTAATACTACTACCCCACACTAAACTTGGATCTATAAGGATATATTTACTAAGGAATAATCACTCTTTGGACGGTCAAAATAACATGTGGATTTATACCTCCGACCGGAGAGCTTTTTGTTTGTCATCCTTTTTTACCGCCATGCGGTCATGCGATAATTGTGCGTGAACAAGGAACAGGCCGCCCATTTTGCCCGCACGTGTTTGCGTGCTTTTTTTTTTGGGATTCCTTGCTTTGGTTGTGACTGTTCCTAGCCTGTTCTGTTTCTTTGTTGGTTTCTACTAATCAATAAACTTCTATATGGTGAGTCGTGTCATTTATTTTATATATGCTTTTGTGTATTTAATAAAATATGTTTAAACTGACTTGGAAAATTCTTTACCGTTTGTGCTCAGTTACCGAGACGGTTTCTTATCCCTTCGTTACGTTTCGGGAGTCCTCCACGGGCACGCTTTAATTTTTCTTATCTGTTTCTGGAAACGCGGTAATCCAGCTGGTCTCGCGTCACCACACCACAACCACAAACCACCCCAACCCCGTTATGTCGTCGCGTAAATGCGCACGGTGTCCCACCTTCCTTCATTCTTTGATCCCCCCATCCTTTTGACGTTTTAAAAAAAAAATCCATCGCAATGCTCCCCCTGCACCGACCGGTGTATGTCCTTTCTGCATTGGATTATCCGACGCTCACTGGGCGACCATTGAGCGCGGATTCATCCCCCCTTCCGTTTCGCTTAGGGAAAGGGGGTGGTTCTTCTTTCTCTCGGTGCTCCGGTCCCGGGCAATTCCTTCTCGGGCAGACTCCGGGGGCTGGCTCTAGGAGCTCCCGAAGGGGGGCAGCTTCTGGCCTGGCTTCACAGCTTGTTTTTTCTCGGTCTCCTCGTGCGCCTCCCACTTGAGTTCCGCCTGTCTACCTCACTACCGGCCGCTAGCTCGCCTTTTTTTAGCCTCTGGGGCTTTACCGGTGCAGGCTAGCGCGGTTCACCCGGCCATACAAGGGGTTGCGGCGGCCCCACCGGGCTATGGCAACTTCGCGCCTCCAAACGCGTCGGCTTTCCCCAGCCGTTGGTACCCAATGTTCTGTTCGTTATTGGCTACTTCTCCGCTTTCGCAGCGGTGTTAGTCGCCCCCCGCTGCTCAAGAGTATTGTCCCTTTCATGGAGAGTGGCTGTGCTGCGGATGGCACACCTTGGTACCACCAGCCGGGGCATTGCCTTTTCAAATTTTGTCTGTCTTACGGCCTTCCACTACCCCTCATCCTACTAGCTTTCCCACACCTCTTACCTTGGAACTTGGGGTGGTACCCCACATGCCTTCCATCTGGCCCCGCACCCCGTCTGGGTCAGCTGGGTTTCAGCCGGGCTTTCATCATGGCCAGGCTGCCCAGTCCGCGCCAGTGGGCTTAGTCCTGCCCTAGTGTTGCCGCCCGGGGTGGCTTCATTCATCGGACCCCTCCCCTCAACCTGCTCACTCTCAGGATCTTTCATCTTATCATCGCCCAAGTCCCTGCGTACTTCAGAGAAGGATTTAACATCCCTCTTGCGGACTCCAGCCATGGACCCCTCCTTGGCCGGCCAAGATACCATTCGGGAAAGGCGCACCCAACTGGCTACTCCCGCCGTATTGGGAGGATCAGTTATGCGGCAGCTGGACTGGCAGTGTCTACCGGTAATGGCGACTCTGTCTACTCCATGGTACTCGCCCACGACCTCAGGTCCTTCATTGGGCGAGGATGGAGCTGCTTCTCCTTCTTCTCCGTAGACCTCTGATGCTTATGGTCCTGGCTTCGCTGGTGACATTAGGCAGACAGACGGGGATGTTTCAATGGCTTTGGCACACGCCGTGAGCTTCCTCCGGCGCGAGAAGAACGCCTGCTACTTCTTCGCTTCGTTCCTGAGCTCCGAACTCGCTTCGGAGGTCTCTCAGACCAAAGCCGAGACCGGGAAGGTCTCCTCTTCGGAGGACATTTCGGGAACTTCTGTGCTTGCCTCAATCAGCGGAACGTGTTAGTCTGAGCAGCGCTCAAGGAGGCCCAAGCGAAGATCTCCTCCGTGGAGTCTTCGGCCAGAAGAAGAAGTCGAAGCGTTCTCGCTCTTCTTCTTCTTAGCCGTTCCGCCAACCAGAGGAGCGAAGCTGGCGCCACCCTCAGCCACCCAAGAAGCCCGCTGCACTCGCCGCTTCTTCTCAGAATTCCGGGGCCAGGCCTAAGACTCACTCCCCCTCCTTACCCCCCAAACAGCAAGGGGTCCTGGAAGGGGGAAGGGTCTGTCCGAGGGCCGCGGCGGCCGCGGACTCTTCTCCCTCCTCCCTCTTAGGGATGTCCCGCCTCCCTCCACCCGACCTACCTTTTTCTTGCCGCTTCATCTCTTTAACTTTTTTCGTTAATGTCCATCCATCCTACTCCCGCACCTTGGGTTTGAGCGTGGTGGAACGGGTACAAAATCCGGAGTTTAAACCGCGGTACCTTCCGCCTCGATTCCCGCTGACCTCACCCCGCTTCCTGGTCCGCTAATGATCCATTCATTGTGTTCCTTCTGGCTGTATATTCCGGCGCTCTTGGCGAAGGGTTCCATCTCCCCGGTCGACCCCCCCTTCACACAGGGTTTTCCTGGTCGACCTCTTCTTGACGTCCCAAGAAGACAGGAGAACTGGCGTCCCATCCTGAACCTGAGCCGCTGAAACAAGTTCACATCAAGCCAAAGTTCAGGATGGAAACCCTCGCATCGATCCTGCGCTGTCCTTTGAAGGAGAGTTGGGCGTCTTCTCTGGACCTGAAAGACGACTACCTGCACGTCCCAGTTCACAAATCCCGACCGTCGCTGCTCAGGTTAAATCCAGGGCTCCCGTACGAGTGGACGTGTCCTACCTTCGGACTTTCCCTCTCCCGGGTCTTCACGTTCGTGACCCGGGAATTGGGCGCCTTCCTCAGCGCAGCTGGGGTCAACCTCTGCATGTACCCTGGACGACTGGCTAATCTACTGACCGTCGCCTTTGGCGACGTCCGAGATGGTCCGTTGAACAATCCAGGTCGTGCATAGGGCTGGGCTTTATCGTCAATTTCGAGAAGTCCAGCTTGACCCCCCTCCCATGGACCTGAGGTATCTGGTGCACGGCTGCAAATTGTCTTCCCGGCATTGCAGAACCATCGGCCGAGCGGGTGGAGGTCGTCATTCGAACCGCGACCTCCCATGGCCAAACTCAATCAGGCCACCGCTCGAGACTGGCTTCGGCTTCCTGCTGCCTGCTGTCCAGTCCGTCGATTTTGTCCCTTACTGTCGCCTACAAATGAGAATGCTTCAACTGCACCTCGGGCGACATTACAGGCCGATCCGGCACACAGCTCCTGTTTTTAGATCCCCCATCAACCGGGATCCGGGAACACCTGCCATGGTGGTCATCTCGCTTCCGCACCAAACCTGACTCAGGGGATTTCTTTCCCCGCGCGTCCATTCGAAACAGTAAATCACGACGGACGCGTCGAAGTCGGTGTTGGGGGGGATTTTACCCTAGATCTGATGTCTCGGGGCTGGTCCCAGACCGCGGCATGCCCCCCCCCATGTCAATCGCCATCGATTTGTGGGCAGTCGAGAAGACGCTCGCCCACTTCGAGACGATGGTGACACACCAGTGTCCGGTCCAGACTGACAATTCCAACGGTGGTGGCCTATATCAACAAGCCCAGCAGGGCGGTACTCGATCCCGGACCCTGGTCCGAGCCATGCGTGTCATCCGTGGTTTCGAGACAATGCCATCACTCTGTCTGCGGTCCACATTCCGGGCGCCGTCAAACTTCCTCGCCGACGATTTGTCTCGCGGCAGGACGAACGCCTCGGAATGGGAAAAACAAATCCTGAACCGGCAAGGTAGCTCGGGCTATCTTCGAGAGTTCGAAACTGCTCTCCGCAGATCGACCTGTTTCCTTCTCACAGCCAGCTGAGTCACCAGCTCCCTCGTATTGCTCCCGGACTCAATCACCTACCCGGGAGCGTTTGCATTCGACGCTCTGTCCGATAGGCTGGTCGGGGGTACACGGCCTAACGCATTCCCCCCCCCCCAATCCCGATTCTCCAACCACCGAGTGGTGTCGAAGATCGGGCGGGAGGATTGCCAGGTCATCCTCATTGCTCCTTCTGGCTGGCCGAAACAAACCTTTGGTTCCGGCCAATGGTAGATCGCTAGTGGCTCCGCCGCTACGACTACCAATCCTCCGGATCTAATATCACTTCCTGACGGAGGGAACGCACAGTCCTTCGATAGACCATCTAGCGGTTGACTGCATGTCCATTATCCTGCAACGATGCCGAGATAGTGGCTTTTCCCAGAGGGCTGCCTCGCTCAGTATCCGCCGAAGAAGGATATCCACGATGGACGCTTACAGTAAGCCGTCTTGGACCCTACTTCCGGTGGGGTGATGACGAGAAGTCTCTTCGTCTCGCTCCCTCTCCGACTCGCGCTACTGTAAGCCGAACGCCGACTTCCGCATCCCAGTAACGCACTTCGATAGCGGCCTTGAGACCAGTACGTTAGAAATTACAAGGCCGCCATCCTTGCTATCCACAAAGGGTTTGGAGGACGGGTCTACCATCAACGATGATGGGACGACGCCATCCGTCTCCTTCTGGAGGGATTGCAACACTCGACCCCGACCAGGAAGGTGGTCCATCCTGGGACCTTAGCACCGTCTTAGACTACTTAAAGGGGCATTTCGTGATCCACACCTCGTCCCCCACTTACATAAAAAATTGAGATTTTCATATCATCTGTAACTGTTTAACATTAGTTTAGATGAATAAAAGACGTATTTCCTCTGTTGTATCGAATCTCGTGCTCATATTTGATAGGCAAGGAGGTCCCAATATTTTTGAAGTGGTGGCAGCGCGATCCACCACGAAAAAAATATTGGACCTGCCTCTCAATCTGGAGCCCGATATTCGCTACCACAAGAGGAAATCCTGTCTTTTATTCTCATTCTTATTCATTTTATCATATTTGTTCTGTATTTGCTGAAACAATTGTTTATTTCGGCCTGCAATAATTGCCGAATATTGTTTAAGACAAGATGAAAATGCAGCCCCCCTTAAACAAAATGTTCGAGTCCAAAGATCGCGCGGAAGAGAAGTAAATAATGTGATGCGGTTCTCATTCATCGGTGCGGTTGCTTTCAATGTAAACACCTTCAAAGAGTGAACGGAAAGTGCATGCATTTCTTGAGTCAAGTAAAAATTATGACTTTTATCATGCATTTGCAGCAAAAATATATCTTCCCTATAGGCGAGAACACAGAACAACTTACGAAAGGGTGAGTTTATATACATTGCTCATGACATGAGTCATGAACATCGACAGCATGATCAGCTGTGTCCCGAGTTGTGCATGATCATGATGTGTGACTCGGATGATAATCGTTTGTATGTAGGCCAAAATTATCGCGAGATGGCCAAGAGTTAGAGTTCGACACCAAGCTTAGGTGATTCAAAAGCTTTCAAGTATTAACATGCACTAATCTTAGCTTAAGGTGTAAGTGGCAACGGATAATAAACGTTTGCACTCAACCTTGCCCGGTCCCTGGACCCATGCAGGTCTGGAACGGTACATATTTCCTCCATTTTTTGAGGGCTCACTTATCAGGATTCACACATGCCGTGTGGTGTGAAACAATGTTGGGCATAAATCGTTATTTTTTTAACTAAAATAATGATGACATTGTTTGTGAGTTATGAGTTCAAACTACGTTTTCCTGCATAAGATCACAATTTGCTAATTATTTGTCAAATTTTTCTGAAATTACCCGGGACTCAGACCTTGCATTGCATAACGTTGAGACAGACTTGAGAGTGACATTTGAAATCTGAACAATTTTAAGGAACCCCAGTAACGAAGCAAGGCATAATTGAACATTCTATGGTTCTTATACACCTGAAGCTAGGTGATCGACACCACTCGAATATTCGTTTCAGTTAGGTTTAAAGCAGATGATTTCATAAAAAATGGTTATGGAAATTTTATTTTAACCTGGTCAACCAACAGGACTATTTGTTCATATCATCTGAAAACTGAAAAACCATTGGTGGAGTTTGCTGATATATAAAAAAAATATTTTTTGTGTGTTTATTTTCTTAAATTTGACGTGGTTGTATTTTTTGTGTTAAACGTTAAATAATTATCACATCTTTTTTTTTCAAAACTTAACTGATTTAATTGTTCTATTTCTTGTGATGTCACATTTGTTTCGTACATTATTTTATCACAAGAGCAAAAAAACGGTTCTCTGAAAAAACTGTGCACATTGCTTTTTAAAATCGGCATTGTTTTTTGGTTTTAATTGTTTTTGGTATTTTTTCCTTGGGTTCTGCACTTTTAGGAAAAAATTTGGCAAAGCGTGACAAAAAGTAACCTAAATATTGTTTGGTTTTTAGGGCCTATTGCAGTGCCTTTTCCCAACAAAACCAAAACAGAAACATATTTCCCATTAATAGGTTTGTTTTTATTTCTTTTATTATTGTTGTGTGTGTTTTTTATTGGTGTTTTTTCCTTTTTTGATTTTTTTAATTCTTTTAGTTTTTTTCAACGCTGATCGATCGTTGTTTCACAGACTAGGGGGTTTGAACACCAAAAATACCTGTGCGTAATAAAATAATCGGTTATGTTACAAAGTGCAGTGGCTCTAAGCACACCGTGGCGCTGCCTTTTTTCCCCGGCCTCTTTTTTCAACACGTCTCAAACTGATAATTCGAAAAGATTTTTTAATACGACGGACACACCCTTAGTGATTACGGCAATTTAGCTGATTACTCGTCAGTTTCGCTGCAAACAGTTTCAGGCAAATCTCTTTTTCACCGAGTTGAGGTTGCAAATTCAGACTGGTCTGAATGACAATCCTGACTGACGACCGAGTTACAAAACTTACAGTAGAGATGTCAGTTCGGTCCCGTACAGACGCTAAAAACGGCAAGGAGCCGTCCCTTTAACCTCAAATTTTTAAAATTTAAAATATTGCATTAATTTAAAATATCAAATTAGGCGTTATTGCCCCATAACACCAACTCAGGGTCACCAACATAATGATCGTGTTGAGGTCCTTTTAAATGTAGTTCCGGAGTGTTATTTGTTTGAAAACGCCGCCATGCTAATGAATGATGCATGCGCGTTAAATACGCTGTCACTGTCATCTATCACTGTCTAATATCGGCGGATGATAGACATCTAAAAACCAATAGAATTTCGCAATTTCTCAACAAAACACGGCCACTGAATAAGAAAATAATCCATGGGTGCCAAATCTACGTGCAAATTCGGTCGTGTCTGCGAGAAATTCGCAATTTTGATTTTTGTCCGTAAACGGACAGAAATTATAGCACGGTGCCTATGGGACCGTGGGAAGTGAGTAATTGCTCATAACACAAACCGCAAAGTCCGAATCAGCGAAAAAAGTTGTGAATAAGCTTTCTCAAGGATCAATGTGACAAATGGATAAATAGAAAGTGCTAGAATCACGAAATGCAACTTTAACAAGCTCCGTGTGAACCGATGAATGAGGGCTTCGCTTAAGCATGTCACTCTAAATACGGCTTCTGGTCGCACTTGCATCCGGGGAGACAATGCTCAGAGATCAAAAACATCTCAATCCGCATCGGTTCTCCCGGGACAGGGTTAAGTTGTTCCTCAGGCCCGACTTTTCTGGCAAGAATGAGACATCTTCCTTTAGGCACTCTACAATTATCCTACCCCGGATCGCCAACAGTCGTCAGTGCGGGAGGATCGCCTGTGGTGTCCTGTTCGGGTCCTGGAGTACTATAAGCGCAAAACCGCTTCTCTCCGGGGGCGCGACCGACGCAGGTTGTGTCTCACAACGTTGCCACTCCATGGTCCCGCGTCAAAGACGACGGTAGCCAGATGGATTTCCGCGGGTCAGGAATGATTCCGGTGTTGGTGGCGGGGGTCCCTCACGGGGCCCGACTCACTATGTTCGTAATATCACTTCCTAATGGGCTTACCACGCGGGATTCTCAATCGCCGAAAATTTGCCAAGCAATGTCGTGGAGGGCTCCCACAACGTTTAGATCGGTGTTTACTACAGAACGTAGAAACGCCACAGAAAGCGTTGCGAGGGCTTCTTCTGCAGAAAAACACTAAATCTACCCAAACATTCCACATACCTAAGTTGCCGACCATGACACTCGCCCCGGGGTGTCATTCCGCCTGTTAGGTGAGCATCTAGGTGTTTCAACTTTTTTGATGGCATCCCTGATGTCCATCATATGTGTCTTTATGTTTGGTGTCTCTGTCCCATCCTTTGGCTGCAGCCGTTGAGCCGCGCGCGGAGGAAAACTATTATGTTCCACATCGACTAGTCGGAGTAGTATGGTGTTGATTGATAAATATTCATTCAACAAAGGTTAATGCATATGTCAGTCAACATTGGTGTAAAGGGAATCAGCTCAGTGTTATGATTTAGGCACAAAACATGTTATGTTTATAATCATTTAACTGAGGCCTGATTCCCTTTCCAAGTTTGAAACTTCAAACTCCGTCCTGCCCCACAACATAATTAGTTCGGACTCCGTGTGGGCTGGGCCAAAACGGAGCTAAGGAGGGGCAATGGCCGACAGGGTGTGCCTTGGGGTCACTGGGAGGGACGGTCCATTTCTTTAGGGGTGTTATTTGTATTTGGGCATTCACTTCTCAGAAGGGGAAAAAATGCAATATTGTTTCAGTCAAACATTGGAAAGGAATCAGGCCTCAGTTAAATGATTTATAAAAACATAACATGGTTTTTGAACTATTTTCACAAAATAGGAAATGTCTTCAATTTGCTTTCAAATGATAGTCTAGGCCAATTGGAAGAACAGGAGAATTTTAAACATAAAAATTAAACATACCCCAAAACAGATAGGGACATTGAATGAGGATAAAGAATCCAGGTTAATTTGTAGGCACTTTTAAGGTTTTCCATAACTTAATCAACAAAATGTGTGATATACATGAATATTTTGACTGTTACTCACTGAATTAAAAAACACCAAAGGTTGTATAGCACCAGTCAAACAGTGTGGATAGCGTGAGAAACATGCATGCGGCGGGCGTGTTTCTTGTTGTTAAATGCCATTTTCGTCGTCTGCTGAAGGAACGCGTCGCCGGAGACGTTAAATTACAAAATCGTTTGTTTACCAATAAGGAAGGTGATTTGGTCTATCATTTCGGGTGAAGGCTTTTGTATATAAAAGCTTAAACATGCAAAATATCGTTTTGAAAAATCTTGAGGGCGCACTATTTTTCAAATGTGCCAGGGTCTCTTAAGGTTGTGTGTTTTGCGAGAGAGAATTACACTAGAGCTGATGGAAGGACAGGAGAAGAATCGAACAGAAAAGAAGGACATAAAATTTATTTTGATAAGACTAAGAGACAAGTATGACTGACAAACTGAAAGAGAGTGGGAAAACGGTGAAAGAGTTTAATTCAGCAAAAAACCCTCCAATTGCCAGCGCCCATGCAGCGCGTGAGAGTTTGGGAAAGTCTTCAAAAAGCTTATTATCTTTGCATGGATAACGGTAGCAGATCAACTCACCCTTTGCACAGTTCATCATTTGTTGGTAGAGCCTCACCTGGTATGGAATTAATGAGGGTATTCCATAAAATTATTCACCTCTTGCAAGGTCATGGTTTTTGTTTAGAGAGAATCAAACTGTTATTAAATATGTCTATCATATTGCTGTCAGTTCGAGGCTCGCCCAGTGCAAATGAGATGGGGATTCTGAGGAGAACAGAGAAAACAATGATGAGTGCAATGTGTGGTGTTGACAGTTGATGGATAGGATGAAGACATGAGGACTTGATGCAGATGTTGGTTTGGAAGATGCGCGTGGACGGTTGACGAAGGCGGATATAGTGTACTTGGGTATGGGCATGTGTGAGGAAGGATGATTAACTGTCATAAGAAGGGGCTTTTTGAGTTTGCGGTGGGAGGTTTGAGGTTGAGGAGAAGGGACGTCCCAAAGAAGACATGGAAGAAGCAGTGGAGGAGAGGGTGGTTGAGGATGGTGGAGGCATTGAATAGGGTGACGTGGAAGGAAGGAATAAGGGCGGTTGCTGTGTGAGGTGAATCTGGCCACCACATTGTTTAGCTGGGACAAAAACCGGATTTAAAACTTTGGTTTGACTACTACTACACTACAAAGACCCCGAATAGAACAGTGTTCTAGGATTGGGTAAATGAGGTGCTGTAACATCTAAGAATGAGGCCCATATGCTGATGTGCTAAAATAATCTAAAAACAGAACCAGAAGATGATGGGATATTTGTACGTGGGAGGTTGTTTGTACTGATGATGAGAAGTTAGAAGACAACAAAAAACCAAGGGGGTGAAGCCATTCAAAACCAGTCGTCCGTGAGGGGGCGCTACATTTTGAATATTGCACGGAATAATGCTTAGTTTGGGTGCTTGTATACCCAAACCCCCAACATAATGTAAAATTCGATACAAACAATCCGTTATTAAAAATATCAGTTGTTGGTACTGTTGGGTGCTATTGGGTGGTTGTCCAACCCATGGCCACACAACGAATGAAATGACACGGCCAGTCGTCTGTGATTTAAATAAACCGCTCAATGAATACATATTTCCCTATGCGCGCAATGCATTATGAGGAAAAAAGGATTATCTGGCACAATGATCTGGGCATATTATTACACCTGGCCACCTCTAACAAAATCAATTTGTATCATACCGCTTAGTGTAGATGCAAAGCGGCACCCACCGTATGTGGAGGGGAAGCGGAGGCAGCCATTGCTTTCTATTGTTGCTACTCTATGTTTCTTTGTGGTCTGCAATACATGCGAGACGATGAATTTCTAAAAAGATTACGTACGTTTTGCCTCTCTATCTATATAGAACCTTCTTTGGCAAAAACGGTCTTACCTTGGTGTAAATATTTCATGAGTTTAGACTAGAGTATAGACTCTTTTACGGAATAAAGCTGTACAATCCTTAATAAGATCCTTTGATCCTCTTATGAATTATTTTCATGCTAGGAGGCCTAATTTCATGAGGTCTTCATATAGGATGAACCGCAAAAACACCTAATGTTTGAAGTCTTGCCTATGTTCTTCCTAATTCAATCTAGGTCAAATGAAATAAATGAAGTGTCCTTTTACATTTCCTGTCAGTGGCAGTGCATGCCCAAGTAAACCCATGTCAAAATATAGCGACTTGCGTAGCACCCATCTTTCGATACGTGTTCGCATGTGATGTCACTATACGGCGATCATTGTGAACTTGGTGAGATACTTGAAAGTCAAAATATTTTAACCGCAATTACTGCCATGTTTTTAAATGATCTGAACACTGTGTGGTGTTTCCATTTTTCCAATTGGCAGTTTGTCCTTTAACGATGTACTTTAATGGTTACAAATATTTTGTGGAGTTTTTGAAATTTGCAATTTGCACTTTGATTGCCTTGTGAAAAGCCATAAAAATAAAGAAAACAATAAAAAAAATGTGCATTCTACTACGTAACTTTTTAACTAGCTGTTGCAAAGCTGGGTCATTAATAATCAATGCCCTTAACTGTACCCCCTAATGAGTAGATATATATTGAGTGCAAATTTCATCCTTAACTCCATTGCATAATAAGCATAATCTATGAACTGCTGAGATTTGGCTAACTCACTAGACATATAGAGTATTGTGAATTTTATGGTGCTGAATTGGCAGCTGCACTGGATAGAATATGTTCCGATGAAGTGCTGTAAAAAACCCTAAAAAAGTTAAATACAAAATTGTTACCCCCCGCTTTCCACATTTTCCATCCCTACATTCGCAATTGTCCAGGTCGACTTCCGTGGAGGGGCCTGCCTACTGGTATTAAAGTCGGTCAGTTTTCCCGTGGAGGCCTGCTATTGGTATCCTAGTAACCAGCACTACCTGTCCCATGGCTGAGTTGTCGGCAGCTAAACCCTCACCCCAGCAGGTTTTTCTAAGAAATCTTATGAGGAAGGTAGCTTGTTACCCTGTAGACAATGAAAAAGAGATCTACCTAAGGGCATCCACTCTGGAGAGCCTAATGGTGGCCATCCAGAGCACATGCTTGCCTTGTATGGTGGGTGTGGTGGCCCAAAGCTAGCCCACCGCCGAAACTGTGGATTTGGCGTCAGGAAGGACATCCGGTCAAATATTTTGCCTCACCAAATCCTCACACAGCAGTATTGCTGAGTGTGAGGTGAATCCGAACCACCCTCGTTAGCGGTCAAAACAGATTTAAAACTTTGGTTTAACACTAACTAAACTAACTGGTTTATGTCCCCTGACCCCAGATGCATCAGTAGTCCTACAAACTTGTAGTAAGAGTCTTGCTCAAGTCCCTAATTTAGATTCATTCTTTTTGGCCATTATGTTTGTTTTTTGTTTCAAAGCCAACCATTGGGTCCTATCAGGAAGTTTACTCATACATAATTAGGCGCTCTGAGGTGTGTCAATTAGCATGACGCGACGTATTGTTTGATTGGAGGGTTTTTGGTGGGGTGGGGGCCTATTGAACTAATATGATTTTAACAATGTTCGAATGCCCATTTAATTACTTGGACATAATTAATTAATGTAAGTATCTTATCTTCTTCTGCTTAATAAGATGTGGCAGCTCACCGATGATTCTTATGGCCAGACATTTTTGTTCTTCCACAGTCAGATTACGGAGGATTTTTTGAACCAATCCCATAATGCAATTGCAAGGTGCCTATACTGTACTGTACTAAACACAGTCTTACTTAGGATAAACCACAAGGGTGTTTGACATCATCCCATGATGCAAAGCATGTGCCCTATACTGTACTGTACAAACACATGTCAGAACTTTATGATAACGTGTTCAGAAGTTTTACGACCCACAAAAAATTAACCATCATGATAAAATCTTCCTTAAGTACAGCAAGTGCTTTGTGGGCTAAAATGAGGACAAACGTTCGGGTTTCTTATGTCTTAAGAATATGATTTTTGTTGGGAGGAATTGACATTTATTCAGGTGAAAATTGCAACACTGGTGCTGGTGGAATTGACTCTATACACCCAGTGGTGAGGAATGTTAGAGCACAATTTGTGCCTAATCTGTCCCTGATTATAACTATTTCAGAGAAGGCTAATCTGAATTTTTTATTGGAGTTGCTTGTTACTCTCTAGCAAAAACCATATATCTGTTTCAACAAATAATATTATCATACTAGTTAATATCATATTTTTTCTTTCTTAAAAAAGTGCTTTTTTTTTCAGTTACTAATTCCATGTATTAGTAATCCTTGCTTTGAATGGTGGCGAGTGTTACAAGACCTCATCGGGATACGCGTGTAATTGTATTGGGCAGCACAGTGGCCCGAATTGTGAAATATGTAATTAAATTAGATGGTGGGGGATATACACATTACAAATCTGTATGCGAGCCGTAATGTAAGCTCAAATAATGTAGCTCAAAACATTTGAAATGCTTGATGAACAAAAATAATAAAAAAGATGGTGTTTTTTTTTTTTTTTTACTATGATGTAGACAAATCCTCAAAGGTATTAGCCTACACAGTGAACAACACCCTACTAGGGTATCTCTTAAAACTGCCAGAAGTTTTGGTGCTTGCAATCAGGGTTCACCTCTCTTATCCACAAGCTGACTATGAAAGGCACCATTGTTGCAGGTTTAATGCTCTGTAAATGGGGACAGAGGACAATTGTATGTCATGGTATATTTGCCTAAGTCCAACAGTGGAGAACAGAATTAGAATTAATCAAAAGTACTTATATAAATTTATATGAGAATGTAGTCTGGAATGTAGTATGCTGGGGAATTGAACCAGAGGACCTGCGAAACGGAAGATAAAATCCAAACCGTGGGCTACCCTCTGTTTCTCAACTAATGTTACTTTTTAATAAACGAAGAACAGCAAAACACAAAATAACTAATTTCCTTACGGTTGGCCAGAAATGAAAAAGCATTACCTCAACTGGAATTGAACCTAGACCTCCCACTTTCCGCTTTGAGCATTAGATATTTATAAGCTGACATCTATTGTATCCAAACTGATAGCTTAGATGGTCAGAAAACCCTTCTCTTATTGCAAGGTCTGGGGTCGATTCCTGGTTGAGGTGGTAATTATTTTTTTCCATTTCTTGGCCATCTCAAGTCATTGTGCACCATATTGCTTGAGGGCTAATAGTTTTTATTACAGTCAAGACACAAGTATCTCAGGGAGAATCAGCGATTTCAAAATATAATTTGTTTTGTGTATTATTTAAAAAGAATCTAGAACTAGAAGTCATCTTAAATACTCACATCCAAAGTTTGAGATCAATCTGATTGTTTTTCTGTATTAAACATTATGTGTAGTTAACTTACAATAGGATTACTTTTGCCACAAACAAAAACTTTCAATCTGCATTTTATTATAAAAGTAAGATTTCCAAATGAAGGCCACTGACTTAGCTTGGTATACATACATGATTAGTATGAGGATAAGCATTATGTATATGCAAAAAAACCATGATTTGTTAGAAAATTGAGGGCACCATCCTCAGGAAATCTCTGACTCGAGTATGAGTCGCCTTTAACACACTCTATAGAAATATCCATTTTGTGTCACCTGCTTTAAGGCAGGAAGAAGACACATAGGCAACACTTTGTTGGGGTAGCCTGTTTACCTAAGGAGGAGGAAGAAACCCATATGGGATCACTTTGGCCCACTGTGTTGAGTCTGTTGTTTGATGGATTTGTAGTTGAAAAAGGGTTAAACATCTTTTGTTGTTGCCTGTAATATCCCATACTATGATGGATTTAACCAAGATTTCTATTATAACACTAGATTGGCAAACGCACAGCTCAAAAGCATAACCGTCATTTGCCCGCACTGCAGTACTTATTTCCATAGCGTGGGGTACCAATTATTTCATATTTATCCCCGATTACAAATCTGGTTGACAACTTAATTCATATATTCACGCTTTTGCATTGTTAGAACGATGGACCTTTTCCAGGCCAACAGGTTACCGCACATGCGCGTGCGAAGTTCGAAATGGATTGACCGTAATGAATATTTTTTTTTCAAAACATGTTTTACGATGGCTGCTCTTCGTCAACACGGTGCGTACGGCATCTCCATTATTAATATCTATGATTTAAACCAAATGGTGTCACAGGGCAAACATGGGTCCCCTTTGTTGGAGGCAAAGGTCACATACCAACGGTCAAATTGGTCATGTGAGGTCAAGTTGTAAGATATAAGATATGCTGAAAATGTAAAATTGACCTCAATTGAAAAGTTTGCAATTTCAATTGAACCAAACTTGGTTTATGAAGATTGCATGCAAACCCTGATTTGAGGGTCCAGGGCCACATATCAAGGTCAAATGTCATATGAGGCCTATCATTCACAAACCACATGGCAGGCGACACAAGCGGTCCAAAGACCGATGTACTTTTTAACCACAACCCTACTTTTATTCCTTTGCCTAAGTGTACACTAGACTTCCTAATCCTAATCCAAAATTTGTTATCACCAAGTTGTGGATCCATGTCAAGACCAGCCTTGCCTCAATAATGGAGTGTGTTTTCAATCGTGATAGACCTCAATCAGTTCATCTGTGCATGTGCTACTGGTTACACAGGAGAACGATGTGAAATTGGTAAGTCTACATTCTGTTTCAGGTGTTGGTAAATGCTCTTGAGTCACACTCTTACTTGTGATGATGCTCCTTGAAAACCCCATTGTAATTCAATTGCAATTGTGGTTCCTGAGCACAGCTGTTTGACTCCGTGCAAATTATCTCTTTTATTTTAGAACAATTTTAAAGCCAGATGGCCGACACAACAATTTTGACAACGGATTATAGTAGGGACATTCAAGAGCTATTACCTCTGCAAAAATCAGAAAATTATATATATAGCCCGCCCCCCTTTTAAGAGTTACAAAAGGACTTTTTCAAGACCAAGATTTCACATCAGCCTGGAATTGAACAGTTTTAAAAATATTATTACTCCCAATTTGCATTTTTGTGGGTGGGTGTGGTCATTTGCCAACATATTCTGAAAAGGTATTGCGATTTTGACAACAACTTTTTTGTACTGTAATGTATCAGCCATGACAAATGAAATGGTCAAAAGAGAGCTTAGAATTAATTATGAAAAAATAAAATTGTATACTCTCTTACTGATTATTTCAAGATAATAATCCATCATCCTGTTGATTCACCGTGCCTCAAGTTCCGGTTTGTGTGTCATAGTAATGGACTTCATTCAAATAGTAATTGTGCTAGATGGATACCACAGGCAGCTTATGCAGTTCGTGAGTGTAAACACCTCTGTTAAAATTTGTTGAAAATTTGTTTGGCTAATTTTGTTTGCTGGTGTGAGTTTTCTAAGGTCCGTTCATACTTCACTGCATTGACGTGAAGTGCTGCAAATGCAGCCTACCACATTGTCCTGCAATCACTTGCAGTATTGCAAAGCAATGAAAGTACTGCAACGAAGTTAAATTATTTTTAATGGCGAGTTGCAGCAGTGCAGCAAGATGCAGTGGGGTGCAGTCGTGTTGCAGTATGCCAAATTTTCCGCAATGTTCTTGCAAACGTATGCAAACCGTTGAACTTGCAGTGACCTGGGTGGACCTGCATTAAATCGAGTAGGAGTTGCAGCGGAAGTAGGCCGGAACGTGGCAGTTTTGCAGTAGTAAATTTACTGCACAGCAAGCAGTGTAGTAGAAGTATGAACGGATCTTTATCCTTGTGGAGTTTAGGGTTATTTTAAGGGTTAAGTTATATTTTAAGTTTGTTTCTGACAAACCTGAGGGTCTGCGGTCAGTCTTTTAATTATTAACCGATTGCTTGTAGTCCGCCTACTCTTATTCTGGGCAGAGGTGGTGGTGGCGGTGGGTGGTGGTGGTTGGTGGGGGGCGAAGGAATTTGGGTAAAGGAGGGGGTCCTGTGCTCAAATTTGTAGAATGTTTGTTGCAACTTGTTCTTCAATGTTCTCTTTATGTGTATGACCAGGATGATTTAGAATGGGCTGGCATTTAAAATGTTTTAATCAAAAATCAAGATTGGATTGTTTGGTAAAAGAAAGTTTGAAAATAATATATGGATCTCTGTTATACTTTCACAGGGTTAAATTTTCATGATTTTAATCATGCTGAAAACACTATTGTTGAAGTAGTTATTTCGATTTTCAGTTTCAATTCCAGCTAAATTAAATACCCATAAACAGTTATAAAAATATTTAAATGTACACTCTCTTATTGCTTGTGAAAATCATGAAAATTTAAAAACCTAAAAATAAAATCCCAAAATTACCCCAGAGTAAAACCGTACAAGTTGTTTTGTTTTTTCCCGGACGATAATGTGATTGTTTGAAGATATTCAAAAAGATATTGGTAATAAAATGAATGTATTAAGAGCCAGTCTGTATTTGTATTTTTACCATCATGTCACTTCTAGTGATTAACAAACACACAACCGTGTGCCGGTTCACCCTGCTAAATGGGGGCACATGTAAGTAGCTCTGATGGCATCTCCTACTTTTGTGCATGTGGGACTGGTTTATTATGGAAACACCTGTGAAATATGTAAGTTTCTAGCAGTCAAACTTTTAATATATACCGTCACTTGTTTATATTTTGATAATGGACATACTACTATTAGAATCAAAATATCTTGGTATATTTGAAAAGTGTATGACTATGAGAGGAACGAGTGGGATTGCATGTAAGAAAGAGTGTGTGAGTGTGTGCACTTACATGCATGAAGTGAATTGTCAAGATTATTTGTCTTTAAGAATTAAAAAAAAAAAAGAGTGAGTGAGTGAGTGCTGAATTGGATATAATTATGGATAGCAGAAGGTGAGTAGGAGAAGGAGTGAGTAACTGATGACGAGAGTGGATTGAATGTAGTAGGACAAGACCGACTGAGCAGAATAGTGAGTTTGTGGTGGTTGTGGTGGTGGGTTGGTTGGTTGGGGTTAGTTGTGTGGGTTGTTTGGGTGTGTGGGGGGGTGGGTTAGGCGTCGTTATTTCATGAGTTGAGTGAGTGATTTCTTGATTGATTGAGAGTTCGTGAGTTCTTGAGTTGCGTTTTGCTGTGGGGTGATTTAGTGATGTTCTTTATTGATGTTATTGCGTGATTTCTTTCTTGAGTTCTTTAGTGGATGAGTGAGTTGAATTCTTTCTACAAAAACATGCTGTCGCAAATATTTGTATAAAAATTTCCCAAATTTTTAACATCAATGTGTTATGCTCTAGTATTTTTGGGGCAATCAGTTTCTTTTTTGTCCTGTATAATTTTTTATTTTAGTGTGTTTGTGTGTTTAAGTCATCCTCATTTTGTTGTGTTTATCCCTGTTTTTTTTCTGTATCTTTGCAATGGAAGGCCATGTCTGCACCTTTCATTCACATCCTTGTTATATTACGTGGTCTTGCCTTATCAGTTCTTTCATGTGTGGATTGGAAATAAATGTTGATGTTTGAGGTTGATTGATGAGTAGGAGGGAGAGTGTAAGAGTGAGTGAATGAGTCAAAGATTTGAATGAGTTGGGAAAATGGATTGAAAATGATGATGAGAGAGAGAAAGTGACTGAGGTGGATGAGAAGGAATAAAAAACTGGATTAGTATGGAGAAATATTTGGTTGATTGTAATAAAATCTTAAATGTTTCTTGTTTGTTTTTAGTGATTCCAACCCCCCTGTGCTAGTTCACCCCCGGTTTTTTTTTCCCCCTCAATTCCGGCACCTGTATTACTGAAGTTTACTTCTCAAAAATCTGTGTGAATTGTGTGATGGATTGGCTGGTTGTGATAACTGTGACTAGGTAAATGTACTTAACCAATATTTACTTTCTTATAAAGGCACACTCTTTGGCACATTTAACATCCCAATACTAAATACACCAAAACTAAATTTCTGATACTCATGGCGTAACCATTGGGGGGAAGGGGGGGCAACAAGCCCCCAATGACCCTTGCCCCCCCGCCCGCCCCCCAAATGAACCGGACCTTTTTGTACAGTGTCTAGGGCGAAGGACCCAATTTGCCCCCCTCAAAATGCCTTGGCACCCCTTCTGCCCCCCATTGCAAAGGCTAGTTTATGCCTGTTTGATACTCTATTATCTTAGTAATATATGTTATATTTGACTGCCTATAATGCTTGACCTTCCAGTTTTTGTAGAAGCGCTCTGTTAAATGCGAAACAACAATTAACATGAACCTTCTGCTCATACCATCCTTGATTTCCTGTAAAGAATGTGAATTTCTTATATGTAGCCCCGATACTGTTCTTTAAGACTCTTGCAGGAATAAATTTTGAAAACTGGAGTCACCTGCAAAATTTTGTGAAAAATAAATGCATATAGCCCTTGAACAGGACGGTGCTATGTAAATGTCACCATTTAATTCTTTATTTTATAATAGGGTTGCACAGGAAATTCCTGGTTTGCCGCTCGATTTTGGGCCTTTTTGGTTTTTAACCCCAAATTGGGTCAGACAATATGGGGAAAAAGTGATTTCTCTTTAAATTTTGTGGACTGGTAACAATTCTCATTCTGCCCCTGATCGTACAAGCTATTCAAAGGTGTTCTTATGTTTCCCCTCATCATATACAGTTGGGGGATAAATGCAAGCACATTTCTGACCATTTGATTTTGCATATGTAGCACAAAGTGGCATGACCATGAGGAAAGGGGAGCAACCCCAATCAAAACCTTTACCCCTTCTTTCCCTACATGAGAAAGGCAGCACATTTCTGACCATATGGTTTTGTATAATGTAATATACAGCAGAATAGCCAGGGGAGGAGGAGCAACCCCCAATAAGAAAGAACCTTTGCTCCTCTTTCCACTTAATATGAAAGGCACTTGCCTTTTTCGCTGTAGGCCATGTCATCTTCTGGAATGCCCCTATGCTCCCCCTTCCAAATCGAAATGTTTAGTAACACCACTGATAATGTACCAAAATCTGTAGATTACAACAAAATATTACTTGGTTGCAATTATATGAAGGATTTCAATAGAGATGTGACACACACAAATCAACATAAGCGAACAATTGCTTTCACAGCATGTTGTATGTTTGCGTCCACATTTTTGGAGGGCGCCCTTGTCTGCACCCAATTTTAAAACCATGCAACTCATTAACCTGAGCTGATTTCCTTTACCCCCCACCCAAAGTGACTGAAATATATGCCATTTCCATTCTGAGAAGGAATGCCCCAAATTATAATAATAACACCCCTAAAAGAGAAAATGGTCTGTGACCAGGACCCCAGGTCACACCCTGTCGACCTTAGCACTTCCTCAATTCCGTTTTGGCCCGCCATCAAAACGGGAACGCGTGTTATCGCAGCTCTGCTAAATTTGCAGCCAATTGGTACTGAGATTTTTGATACTGGACTAGTCTTGCGTCTCATACGGAGAATACTCCTATACTTACCACAACTATCTGGATATATTACTGGATTTATATACTGGATTATAGCGCCTCGGTCGGACGGAATATCGGAGAGACTTTTACGCCGTGGGGAGTTTTATTGTGTATCGTTTTTTTGCCGCCGATGCTGTCATGTGATCTGTGTAGCGGGAATATAAGGTAAAACAAAGGCAGCCATTGACGCATGTATTGCGGCTTTGGATGCCTTTGACATGTGTGAGTTTGTTATGTTTGTTTGATAGCGGGCTTTGCTTGCTATCAATTAGTCTATCTGGTGGTGTATTTATTTTTATTATATGCTTGTGGTATATTTAAAAAATATGTCGAACTGTTGTTTGAAAAAATTTCTTTAACCGTTGGTGACTAAGTTACCGAGTTGGTTTTTGTCAGTACCGACGTTGTGTCCCGAGGGACCTCCATGGCTGCTTGTTATTTTCCTGTCGGTTTTTCGCGCAGCTATTCCATCTAGCAACTCATGCTCACCCCGTCATTTATGGCACATAATTGCGTACGCTGCCCCGCATCCATTTTTGAGTGGGACCCCATACTCTTTGTGTCAAACCCACAGGCAATGTCACGCACAGAACGGTGCGCCTCTTTTTTGCATTGGACTGTCCAAGACGTTCAGTGGGCCACCATTGAACGTGGGCACGCCTCTCGTGTTGCGTGCATGGAGAAGGGGGGGCGGTAGTCGGGCTCCGCTCCGGGGTTTTCCAAGGCAGCCGTGATGCTATGGGCGCGCCCAAAGGTGGGGTAGCTTCGGATACTTCGCGGAATGCGACGGGGCGGCTTCTGGACTATTCCTCAGAATACCACCGGCCGCTGGCTAGCCTGGTTCAGCCCTAGGGCTGCTCCGGTGCGGCTGGCGCGGTCTGCTCTGCCAATACCCTTGGGGGCTTGGCGGCCGCAGGCGGTTCGGTGGGTAGTGGTGAGTGTGGTGATGGTGATGCCCAGGTTTCGACCAGGCTAAGCCATCGCCGCTGTTGTCTATACCTAGAGTGGTTACAGTTCCGGTGTCTTCGGGCACTATAACCGCGACCACGGTGGCCATTATCTCGGGGTTTTGGTTCGACAAACCATGGGGCTTTGGCTTCGGTATCACCTGGGCGGGACGCAGCCAGCCGCAGGGTTGACTCCGCTCAATGCACCCCGCGTGACTAGCCTTGCTGTCATGCAGTGCACCTCAGCGAGGACTGAACCGCCGCCGTTCCAGGACTTCGGGGGCTTGGCGTGGCGAGTGTGCTCGACGGCTGGCCCCCACAGATGCCCCAGCTGACTCGTCGTGCTAAGGCCTCTTACGCGGGGTACGCCTGCCGCAGTGCGGGTTGCTGGTTTTCCAGCACCTGTTTCCGCGGCGGGTCCACCTATGGTGGGGTACCGGTGGGTGCCTGCTCTGGCGTTCCTGATGGGGCGCCTCCGTGCTGCCCCCCGGGCTGGACACATACCCGCCGCCAGCCTACCTTTCAGGTTTACGCTGCTTCCCGACGGGCGGTTTACCCACCACAGTCAAGCTGGATTACTGGGGTAGAACAGTCTGGTATGGTCTTTCGGTACCGGGGCTGCGGGAGCCCCTCCGGGGCTATAGCCACACCGCACCGACTCTGCAGCCGGCTGCTCAGCAGCAGGCACCAGGTTGCTATGTCGGGTGGCTTCTGACACGGCTTTCGATGCGGGGCGGTTTTGCGACGCTGCTGCAGCAGATTGTCTCTTTTCTGGGGGGCTGGTCATGTACGGTGGTAAAGCCTGGTACCGGGCCGGGGCAGCCCCCAGGGCGGTTGTATCCGTCCAATACCCTTCGGCTAACGTGCCTGGGACTTGAGGTGTCGTCCCCATGCTTCTCGGCCTGTACACTCGTCAGGGTCGGGAGGGGTGCAGTCGAGCTTCATGGCTCCTGCTACCCAGCCTATGCCCGGTTGGTCTGGTCCCTGCGGGAGGGACTTGGTGTCGCCGCCCAGGTGGCGTCGCCTCGCCCTCCGCCTCCGTCCGCTCTTTCTGCTGCACCGTCCTCCCAGGACTCCTTCCGGCCGCAGACTTCCGTGTCTCGGAGGCCTGCGATGGTGAGGGGGACTCGGGCTCGGAGGAGAGTCACCAAGGTGACATTCCTTTGCAGCCGTCGCAGGTCCGCAGCAGCTCTTCGGAGCAGGAGGAGGTGGATGGATTCTCTTCACGCGTGCACCCCTCAGGTGCTGCGCGGGGCGGCTGAGAGGTCTCGGACTGCCTTTGCGCGCCGAGCGGAGTGAGGAGGAGGGACAGCTCAATTTGGGCTTCCCTATCCTCCATCCGGAACGCGTCCAGGCTTTGACGCTTCCCAAAAGACGTTGGTATTCTGCGGAAGCGCCCGGGGAGGTCATTCAGAAGCTCTCTTAGTACCCGAGTTTGAAAACTTTTGCCAAGTCGTTGAGAACTACCGAAGTGGACTACGACTCCTTCCTGCGGACTCCGACCATAGATCTGGACCTCGCAGCCAAGTTGCCAATGGGCAAGGCTGCCCCGACTGTGTTATTACCCTAATGGAGGGCCAGCTGAGGCACCTAGAACTGGCGGTTGCATCAGGCTAGGATAGGTGCTTTCTCTATGGTCTGCCCACGACCTCAGATCCTAGATGGGCGAGGGTGGAGTTTTCTCCTCGGAAGCCTTGATGCCTTGACCGTCCTAGACTCGATAGTGACAAGGCAAAAAGGCTTCAATGTCTTTGACGCGTCGCCCAGCTTATTGCGGAGCCCGCTGTGGCCCCGGCAACTTCTCAGAAGTCCGGGGGCCAAGCCGAAGGCTCGTCCTCCCAAAGCAAGGCATGGGAAGGGGAAGAAGCCTTCGTCCTGAGGCACGGCGCCGCGGGGTATCTCCTTCGGGAGGGAGCATACCACCTCCGGTGGCGGCGCTTGAGTTCTACGTGGGGAATGGCAAGCCATTGCTCCCGCAACCTTGGTGCTGAGTGTTGTGGAACGGGGGGTATCGAATAGAATTCACCGCGACACCCCGGGCGACTCCCGGCCAAGACCTTACACCGCTTCCGGCGGGAGCCGAAGAACCAAGTTCGTCTGGCCGAGGTCTGGCCCCTCTTGGCGAAGGGTGCCATTTCCCAGGTCGACCCCCCTTTCACTGAGGGGTTTTGGTCGACGTTCTTTTGGCTCCCAAGAAGCCACAGGGGAATTGGCGTTCCCATCCTAAACTTGAGCCTCTGAATCAGTACATCAAGCCGAAAAGTCAGGATGGAAACCCTCGCGTCGATCCTGCCCTGTCCTTTGAAGGGGAGGGGCGTCTTCTTTGGATATGAAAGACGCCCTCCTAACTACACGTCCCGTCGCTGGCTCAGATTCCAAATCGAGGGCCAGTCGTAAGAGTGGACGTGTCTCCCCTAATTCGGACTTTCCACCTCTCCCTGGGTCTTCACGATGGTGAACCGGGAAGTGGGCACCTTCCTTAGGCCTGTCAGGGGGTCAACCTCTGCCATGTACCTGGACCGACGGGCTAATCTACGGACCGTCGCCTTAGGCGACGGCCGAGATGGTCAGCCGTACCGTTCAAGTCGTGCAGAGGTTGGGCATCATTGTCAACTTCGACAAATCGAACCTGACCCCCTCACAAGACCTGAGGTATCTGGTTGCACGGCTGCAACTGCTTCGGGCATTGCAGAACCGATGGCCGAAGGGTGGATAGGTCGTTGGTTCGAACTGCGCGTCCATGGCGCTGCTTACGCAGGCCCCCACTCGAGACTGGCTACGCCTCCTCGGCATGCTGGCCAGTCTCGTCGACCTGTCGATCCAAATGAAGCTGCTTCAATTGCACCTTCGGGACAAACAATACAGGCCGATCAAGCACCTAGATTCCCGTCTGATCCCAATCAACTCGGGGATCCGGGCACACCTGGCCATGGTGGTCTCACAGCTTCAACCTGACCGGGAACATTTCTTTCCCCGCGCCTCCTGTCGATAGAGTTATCACGACGGACGCGTCCAAGTCGGGTTGGGGGGTTTCACCCTGCGGCCTCAGCGCCTCGGGGACGTGGGCCCAGAGAGGCTCAAGCCCATGTCAATCGGCCTCGAATTGGGGCAGTGGAACGAACACTAGCTAACTGCGAGGCGATGGTGACCAACTCCAATGTCCTGGTACAGACGGAAATTCCACCGTGGGGGCTACCTCAACAAACAGGGAGGGAATCGGTCCGGGTCACTGTGCCTCGACGCACCATGCGTCTCATAGCGTGGGGGTGTCGGGACCGGGCCGTCACGATGTCCGCAGTACACATGCCGGGGGCCGTCAATTTTCTCGCAGACGATCTGTCGCGCGGCAGGATGACGGCCTCCGGAAATGGAACTGAACCGAGAGTAGTGCGGGAGTCTTAGAGAGATTGTAGTCCTCAGATCGACCTGTTCGCCCCGAACCTGAGTCACCAGCTCCATCTGTACTGCACCCGGGACTCACGACCCGGGTGCGTACGCAGTAAACGCTCTGGCGATGGACTGTTGGGGTTCACGGCCTATTCATTCATACCATTCCGATCCAATGTTTGTAGTTTCGAAAAGTGGGCGGGGGCGGGCGTGTGTGTCAATCCTCATAGCTCCCTATTGGCTGAAGCACCTTGGTTTCGGACGATGGTGGATCGCTTGGCGGCCCGCGATGCGTCTACCAATTCGCTCAAGAATCTAATATCTCTTCCGGACGGAGGGGAGCGCCAGTCTGTCGATAGAACATCTAGCGTTGACTGCGTGGCCATTATCCGGCACCGAGTGCCGAGATTATGGCTTTTCGCAGAGGGCTCTGCCTCGCTCATATCAGCAGGAAAAAGGAAAATCCCACCATGGACGCTTACTCTAAGCTCTGGACCTACTTCCGCTGGTGTGAGCGTTGAGAGGTGTCTCCGACTCGCGCATCTGTAGCCAAGATCGCTGACTTTCTCAATGATCGCTTCGATAGCGGACTTGAAACTTCCACTGTCAGAAACTACAAGTCCGATCTTAGCGATCCATAGAGGATTCGATGACGGATTCAATATCAACGACGATGGTTCGATCCGTCTCCTCTTAGAGGGGATGTTTAACACTCGACCCCGGCCAGGAAGGTCGTCCCACCCTGGGGCCTTAATCCAGTCTTAGACTACTTAGTGGAGCCTCCATTCGAACCAATGGCTGAGGCATCACTAAAACATGTCACCCTTAAGACGGCCATTCATGGTCGCACTGCCTCTTGGAGCGTGCTCGGATGATCAAGAAATTCTATGGCGGCGTCAGAATTCTCTCAAGACAGGGTCAAATTGTCTTTAGGCCGGATTTTCTGGCCAAGAACGAGTCATCCTCATTCCGACACTTCAACAATTATCTACCCCGAAGTGCCTGTCACTCTTCGGTGCGGGAAGATCGCCTGTGGGGTCCCGTTCGGGCCCTTGAGTACTTTAAACGTAGAACTAGTCCGCTCAGGGGCTGGAACGACTCGTTGTTTCTACTCACGCTCCCCCCAGGGTCCGCGTCGAAAGAGACAATTGCTAGATGGATTAGCGCTGTACTTACGATTCCAACGCGGTGTGGGTGATAGGAGCCTCTCAAGCTCGAGTCCACTCAGTCCGTAAATCACGTTGTCCTGGGCCTATCACCGCGGAATCAGCATGCCGAAAATAGCGAGCTTATGTCGTTGGAGGGCCCCCACAACGTTTTCGTCGGTGATACAGAACATACAAAAATCCCAGAGAACGGCTGCGAGGGCACTCCTGCAGAAACAACACTAAAATCATCTACATATTCATAGTCTCCCAACCGGTTGCCGACTTTGACGCTCGCCCGGGTATTCCGTTGTCCGGTGAGCATCTAGGTCCCGATTTTCTTATGTTAATGCATTTAGGTCTTTAACATAGGTTTTCTTCGTTGAGGTATGTTCTTGGCTTTGGCTGCATTCTGTTGACGCTCTGAGGAATCATGCCACCTCAGACTGAGGGAGCCCAGTTGGTGTTGATTAAAGCTTTCATTCAACGGGGGTCAATGCATATTATGTCAGTCAACATTGGTGGAAAGGAAATCAAGTCAGTGTAATGATTTAGTCAAAACACATTAGTTTATAAATCATTTAATGAAGCCTGATTTTTCCTTTCCATGTTGACTTCCCACTTCAAGGCCGCCCACAGAATGATATATACGCGCGTCCGTGTGGGCTTGAGCAAAAACGGAATTAAGGAAGAGCTAAGGTCCACAAGGGTGGACTGGGGTCACTGGTCGAGACCATTTCTATTTTAGGGGTAGTTATTATGGTATTTGGGGCATTCCACTTCTCAGAGGGAAATGAATAATTTTCAGTCAAAACATTGGAAAGGAAATCATGCCTCAGTTATATGATATAAAACATTACGGTGTTTGTGGACAATATGTTTTGAATGTACTAAATGTTACTAATATTTGTAACGTCACATTAACCATGAAAAGAGCATAGCTCGGCTCCTTTAGATGTATTTGTTTACAAAAGTGATCTTTTAAAATTAAAACATACGATAATTTCTTTTTGTCGACAGTTATCAAATCATGTGGCCAGTAGACCGTTTGATGGGGCAGTTGGTAACAAAATTTGGCAACGTCAGAACACAGGCTCTTGTCAGTATAGGATATTCAGGGGGACCGCGGGAAATAGGGAGTTTGTTACACTATACCCCACTTCAGTGAAGGCTGAAATTTGAATGCTCAATTGAGTCGGTTTTTACAAGGGAAAAGCTATGGGAAACCTACCATCTCAATCAAAACCGAGCCCACTGAGATAAACCAGGAGGGGGTCATAAAGTTACTCAGCACAGCCCCCCAGCATTGATGAAAAAAAAAGCTCCAGGCCCTGATGGTGTTTCTGCTAAAATTCTTAAGTCTTTCGCTGAAGAACTCACACCGGTGCTAACCCATATTTTTCAGAAATCATTACACACAGGTATACTTCCTCAAGACTGGCTCTCAGCTAATATCTCACCCATTTTCAAAAAGGTGACAGGGCCACTGCCTCAAATTACCGGCCTGTTTCTTTAACCCCAATATGTTGCAAAATTCTTGAACACATAATTCATAGTAATATCATGCGCCATTTTTCAAAGTATCACATCCTATCTGACAGACAACACGGTTTCCGTCAACAACACTCCTGCGAGAGTCAATTAATACTTACTGTTGATGACCATGCTAAGGCCCTTGATAACCAGACTCTATTGACATGGTTATCATGGACTTTAGCAAGGCCTTCGACACAGTCCCCCACATGCGATTAATGTACAAACTACGTAACTATGGCATCACGGGAAGAACTCACACATGGATTGAAAATTTGCTAAGTAAACGCAAACAGAGAGTTGTTGTGGATGGTGAACATTCGCAGTGGGTGCAGGTTAGATCGGGCGTCCCCCAAGGCACCGTCCTCGGCCCATTATTGTTCTTAACTTACATAAACGATCTCCCTCATAACATCTCATCGGAGGTTCGTTTATTTGCGACGACTGCGTAATGTATCTGTACCATCCACAATAACTACTGATGTTCTGCGTTTACAAGATGACCTGACAAGTAAATCCATTGGACAAAACATGGGGCAGATGCAATTTAATGCACCAAAACAATGTTTCAACTTAAAAAAAAAAATAACTCACTCCAGAACTAAACAGGTCACCAATACAAGCTCTGGTCAGTCCAGTGTTACAGGAACAGAGACTCACACTTAGTTGGGTATTCATTTAAACAAAAGACCCTGAAATGGGATACAAAAGTAAATCATGTGTTGCTAAAGCCAAGAAAGTTCTTGGTGTAGTAAGTAGAAATCTTCATTCATGTACCCACTGATTGAAGGCTACTGCTTAGAATAAACATTGGTGTTGCCCGCACCTAGAGTACAGCAAGCTGTGTGTGGGATAACAGCAACCAAGGACTCCTTACACAAGGCTGGAAGCGTTCAAGCGCAAAGCAGCCACGCTTTGCCCGGTAGAAATTCCGACCAGATCTAGCAGGTGACAAAACTGCTCAATATCCAATGGGCACTCATTGCCATGCGTCGGCAGATTGCAAGACTTTCCATCTTCATAAGGATTAATCAGACCAAGTTGCCCAACCGGGCACAAAAAGTTTCTCAACATGTAGCCGCCCCAATCGTCGCAACAATTGTTCAAGCCTTTTTAAGAAAACAGGACCAAAAAAAACTGTTAATACCAAGATTCGTTCTTTCCAGCAACAATATGTCAAGGAACATTTTACCTGATCAATTAGTCAATATACCATCCACCAAAACATTAAGAACAAGTCAGCCACCACCTCTTACGTAAACAACTTCAAATTCTACATTGTGCACTCACAACCATTGACGTTTGGCTTCAGCCTTGAGGCGTTGCAGAGTATTGTTAAAGTCAAAAAGTTCTTGACCCATGTTCCTTGGCTTGGAAGTGCAGTACAACTGCCTGTGAACTGGGTATTGCTCTGCTCTCCATGACCTAAAACTGGGTCGACTACCACAGACCTAATTCTGTCCAATAGAGCAGGTAATGTGGAATCCTTTTATCTATGTGTTTTTGGCTTTGCCAACTAAAATTAAAAGTGGGAAACTAACATGATGACCAAATTGGACTCTTCCAAAGCTATTTGTAAATTTCCTCCATTCCGGGCATACCAAAAATGTTTGTCCGGCAGTAGATATTTTCCTGATTCAAGACATGATGAGTGAAAGTTCCAAAAATGTAGCCTTAGTTTTTATCCATTAATTCCACGGCATGGAATATTCCTTTCTAGTTGGTGACCCCTGTGCAAGTTTCAATAGTCTAAATGGTGCTACTTGCAGCCAATCAGGGTCTGGATTCACCTGTTAGATGTCCACAAGGATTTATCCGTGATATCTGCCAATTTTGGAAGTTGTTTTATCGAAGTTGTACAAGATAATTATTGTCTGGCAGGACTATTAGTGAGTAAGCTGAAGTGTTGGCCCAATTATGAATGGGCCTTTTCACAGTAAACCAAACACAAAATGATCACGTATGTCCAAACAAATTTTTTAAGTCTGGAAAAAGCAATATATTTTGCTGTGAACATTGTTAGGACACATGGATCACTTGTCCACTGTAGTTGTTGACTGTTGTTGTGATGTTGTTCTCTGTTGTTGTTGTTGATGTATGTTGTGAAAAAAGGGGTTAACATTTGCCTGTAATATACTCATACTTTGATGGATTTAAACCAAACTTGGGTCACAGGGCAACATTGGCACCCCACTTGTTAATGAGGTCAAAGGTCAATACCAAAGGTCAAAGGTCCATGAGGGTAAAGTTGTAAAATAGGCTGAAAATGTTAAAAATTGACATCATTTGAACAGTGGAAACCAAAACTTGAATCATAGGGGGAAAACATGGGATCCCTCATTTGGTGATGAGGTCAAAGCGTCACATATCAAGGTCAAAGTCATGTTAGGCCTATCAGGATGGCAGCGGACACAAGCGGTCCGAGGACCAATGTATTTTTTGTTTTTTGTGTTAGTACAGTTTACAAAAAAAAAGGTTTTCTGGCTTGTCGGAGAGCCCCAAAAGAATTAAATGGAAATTGGATTTTTACAACAAGCCTTTAGTACGTTATAACGCTCCCCCGGCAACTTGCAAATTTAAAAGGGTAGTTGTTTTTGACTTGACCTCCATACCTTACCATTCTACAAGAAAAATCATATGACGGGTACCGTAACCGATCGTCCTACATGCTCCGTGTAAGGAGTGATCAGCGGTCATTGAAAAGTAGTTTCTTGTTTATGTTATGCCATATACTTCCAGTATTATGGATCGTCAGGGAAATTACGCGATCAAAGGAAATCCAATGGTCATGCGAATAAGACCCATTAAAAGAATTTTTTTTTTTCAGAGGAGCATTGAAAAATGCACAGATTCAAAAGCAATTGAGCTAACAGGCCCAGGGTTGGTAGGAGGGTGAAGTTTAATCTATCGGGATCAAGTTCAAGACGTACCATGGCTTTCTTAGCGGAAATTTAATCAAATTCATCCTTGTTACCTGAGATACAAAAAAATTCAATCAATTGTAAATTTCTTAAGTAAATATACTGATTGCTTAACAGTAGCGTAAGGGGTTGGGGTTGCATATCTGACACGTGACCCCTGTTACCACCACTGGTTCTGTTTAAGGGGGCGCTCTTGCAGGAAATAAATTGTGGACAATTTTTGAAAAACTGAAGTCCACCGAAAATTTGAGCAATAAATTGCTTAAAATTTTTGATTTGTTTTAAGTGTCATGTGTGTGTCCACTATGTTTAGTCATTGACCCTTCCCTGGGAACACCGTGTTTGAATGGAAGGGGACCTGTACCAGCCAGGGTACACACTTATTCGTACATGTCCACCGAGTCATTTTGGGAATCACTGTGAAACATGTAAGTGAAAATATAATCATATATCCTGGGATATCTTGTTTTAAGGATCTATGGAATCTCTTGCCTGGGCTGTGCTACGATCATTGTTTTATATCAATTTATTATTTTTTGCTTTTTTTAAGTTTTTTATTATTTTGAATGTTTATTTTGATTTATTTCATAGATATATCCTGGAGTTAACCCAAAAAAAGCCTATACAGGAAGCTTATTCCATTGGGGTCTATTACGTGATGGAATTGGGACAGCTAAGGTTTGTTTTTTTTTAACTGAATTGTGATCCTGCATGCACATGTATGACTCCCCCCTCTGTACATTGGAAACCGACATCTTAATGTCCGCCTCTGAAGGACCGAGTATTGTGATTGTTATTTGGCCAATGCCACTGAACATGGGGAGACTGAATTACAATTTCAACAATCAGAACGCTTGTACAGAGTGAAAGCCAATTGAGTACCTGATTAAATCGCTGCAAGTGGTCTGCCGGGAATGAACAAACCGGGGACCTCGCGCTCCCTACATATGCATAAAGTGCTTATCCAGGCTGCTGTGTCGACCTCGGCTATACAGACCTCTAACTGTAATAAACCTTTTTGGCAGCAATAAATTTGCTTATCTAAGTAAATTTACCTTTGTAAAGCAAATAATATTGTACCAAATTTGTGAAATATAATTTCCTTCATTTTGATTATACAGTGTTTTTGTTTAATTTTAATTATTTAGTCGCTGATCGCCTTGCCTTGGCACACCGGTTTTGAGAATGGAGGGGTACCTGTACCACCAGGGTACAACTTTATTCCTGTACCGTCCACCAAGTTTTTTTGGAATCCTGGAAACATGTAAGTTGAGATTAACATATATCGTCTGGTATCGCAAGATTGCAAATTTTTCACAACAGATAGTTTATAGCATGGTCCCAGTGGATTGAACGGCCGCCCCATGATTTTGAAGGTTGTTTGGTTCGAGCCCCGCTGCGGCCAACATGCTATGCCCTTGAGCAGGCAACTTTCACCCTCGCTTACTCTTTGATCCAAGCTGTAATGAGGTAACTGTTATAGGAATATTACAATTTAAGGTTGATAGGAGTGTGTGCTTGGCCAGAAGCCGGCCCTAGATGAAGCAAAAGGATTGTGATGATTTCCTGATGGCAGCGTAATAATAATAAGCACAGCCCTTTGCATCATCTGGAAAAAGGTGCTATACCATGTCAGTATTGTTATTATTAATATGTCAAAAGTTTGAATAATTGTCAACTTTTAAGTACTGTATAGCGGGAATTTTCATGGGGGTTAATTTTCTGCGCTTTTCGCATTCATGCAGCTAACCCGCGAAAAGTTATTTTACATTGACTTACATGACTAACATGTGTAAACTTGAATGCGCGAATATAAACCCCACTGAATATGTAAAAAATGGTAAACTCCCCAAAAAATTAACCCTGCGAAAATATCCCGCTATAACCCTTATTACTTTCTTGCAGAAAAAACCTCTTGTAAGAAATTATGAAGAAGTATGAATTTCACTTTTTGAATATTGAAAATACAATTGTGTTATGACTTTCAATTCCTTTGCACTATTTTAACCATTTTTTGTTGAGTGCATGAAATCAATATCCTAATGAAATCTTACTTGATTTTTATTACAGATGCTGATCCCTTTTGGTCTGAGTCAACAGTTTAAATAATGGATTATGCGCAGTCCAGGGAAACCCATACAGTTTGTACTGCAGCTCTGGTTATTCAGGAGTAATTGTGAAATATGTAGTATAATAATGATGCAGGTAGAACCTGAGAAGCGAGAGCGCTCAGATACACTTTCATTCTATCACATTTGCGCATAAAATGCAAACAAAAGAACATCACGAATCCAAGAATTCCATAAATTAATAACCGTTTGGAAATCCCAAATGCCCAAATCCACAGAAGTGTCCGGCCCCCTTGGTTCAAGTCGTATTAATTCTTTCTAGGGTGCAACATAGGGCTAGGAATATGCAAAAATGTGCTCACATAGCATCAATAACTCAGAATTTTCCTCGTTAAAGCGGCACTGGCACATTTTCACAAATATGA
>JAMKCH010001642.1:0-38405 GCA_023653785.1 Ophioderma brevispina
GATCTTGCCCATTTTGTCCTGCTTTATGGTAGCAATCCTTATTTAATCTTCTACCCATATATATTGTAGGCCTATATTTACCCCGCTGCCCCATTCATGCCACCATATTTTTAGCCAAGATTGATTTAGGTGACCCAGGCACTAAGAGCTTGTCCTCTTAGCTCCTAGTCAACCCTATCCTTAACTTTTGGAATCAGGTTTCTTTGGGATCATTGAGTGGTGCCTCTTCCCCTCTGGCTATGGTTGGCCATAGCTTGGTGGGCTAATGGTCTGCCCTTCTGGGGGGCTAGCCCCCAACTGAGCGCTGTCGTCTAAAAACAAACCCAGAAGTAACTTCAAACACAGATCGAATACACCCTGCTTCAACGTGGATTGCTAAAAGTTACGTTTACAAATTCACAGCTCTCATTGGCTGATCATCCAAGATTTGGAATAATCTGGCTAATTAGTAATCAGCTGATCAGTCAAAGAAAACAAAGTGTTTCCCTATATGGGAAAATACAACTACAATTTAGAGATTCTACATCTTTAAAGTTATTCTAAACCTTAACAATAACAAAATGTTACATTTATTCGCATCTACCTCAAATTTACAACCTTCACAGGCATTTTACTTTCCAAAGAGTCACAATTTTACGAAAAGTACGACATTGTTTAGAGAATCCAACAATTTCTAGAAACGCTACTCACGAACTTGCTAAACACTAAAATGGTTGCTTCGTGCGTAAATCCACACTTAAAATTGCCCCTATTTTCCTTCATTATCTATGCCTAGGAAATTAACTACTGTTGATCATGGTACGCAAGACCTTCTGGAATACCATATCTCAACCTTGGAGTATAAAATATGAGGTAAGATAGCGAAACAGGAGAGTAAACTGGCACAAAAAGATCATAATTTGGCAATCTACACGTGAAACAATGCGGCGAACTAGATATTACATGACAGAATTTGGCATATTTCTTTAAAATAATCAAACCACATCATCGCCGCTTGGCATATAACAATGTTTTTCAACGATCTGAATCGTCCCTCCCTAAAAGTGTCCAAAATGCTGTGCCATCAAAAAGCCACAAAGGTAGTGCAGGCCTAGCCTAGCTCTGCTAGCCCGAGACTGAGTTTCTAACACAAGTCCCAAAAATGGTGTCCCCGGTTACAATATATATTCTTATATCAGAATAAGTATTTTAGAGACTGCCGAATCCGCCATCTTTTATTCCGCCACTGGGGCCCAGATCGTGGGGGGGGGGGGGGTGGGGTACGTACCAAAATCGTACGTGTGCCTGGTGGACCTCAAAATGCTGACTTTTTCTATACCTATGTTGGGGAAATTTAAGACCCGTTCAATATACCAAACATGTAAAATTAATCTACCCTTTCCTATACCAAATTTAACGAAATCACTCATTTTCATTGATTGTACTAATTTTCATTGAATTTTCTCATTAATTATAAAATAAAAAGGGGAATCAAAATATTTCTCTTAGAAAGTGCGCCCTTCAGTATATTCCATCAAAAAGGGGCATTAGTATACCCATTATTTATCTGATACCCACCCATCGATATACTGAATTTGGCAAAAAAAAACCCCAAAACCAAGGCATATATACGTATACCAAGACATACTGAGACTCCCCCCGGGGGCCCAGATAGTGTACTAATCGGGTTTGGTCGGCAGCATTAGAAATCGGCGAGTTTTTAGGGAAACGCGCGTTCATCAATCTCAAGCACGCACAAATTGCGCGACCTATCTGCGTTGGCGTTTCGGGGCGCAAAATGACATCGCATTTTGACGCATAGAAACATTTATAGACCATTTGCACAATCCCCGAAATGCATCTCATTCGGTGCCCATTTCCATCTGGGAACTTATACCAGCCTCAAGTCGGCTAAAATATACGGTTAGGAGCGTAACGAAAATCACAGATAACTTACCCTATCTGTGACGTTGCACATTAATTGTGTAATCGTCCGTCAGGTGACAAGTAGGGCACAGTTACGATCGAAAATATCACGTTTTGTCGTGAATTTCAACACCAGTGCCTCGATTGTTTTTTGTTCCATAGATATTCTTCTACATTTTTGTAAGATTAACTTCACGTGAAAAGGTACTTTGTATTGTAATTTTAGGCACTGTTCGGCGACGCGAACGAAAAACAAATTCTTTTGTAAACATGACCTCTGGTACAAGTTCCCGGATGGAAATGGGCACCGAATGAGATGCATTTCGGGGATCGTGCAAATGGTCTATTAAACAGCGATTGATTCCGAATCATTACGGTAAGTACCGATTAGTACACTATCTGTGCCCAGTGGCGACAAACCAAGAACCAGAAGATGGCGGACGTCCCAAAGCATTACACGTAGGCCGATATTTATTCTTATATATTAATATTCTCTATCTCAATGCTCATTGGTCAATTCGATCCCGCCTGTTAAAAATTGGAAGCCCGCGCATTTACATACGTAGTGGCGGCGGAGGCCAACCATGGAAACACACTGTTTTCATATTTCGGAATAACGCAGTTCTTTCTCGATTCGGCGGAATAACGCAGTTCTTGCTGGATTCGGAATAACGCAGTTCTTGCTCAATTCGGAATAACGCAGCTCTTGCTGGATTCGGAATAACGCAGTTTTTCTGGATTCGGAATAACGCAGTTCTTGCTGGATTCGGAATAACGCAGTTCTTGCTGGATTCGGAATAACACAGTTCTCGCTCGATTCGGAATAACGCAGTTCATGCTCAATTCGGAATAACACAGCTCTTGTTCGATTCGGAATAACGCACCTTCGGAATAACGCAGCTCTTGTTCAATTCGGAATAACACACCTCTTGCTCAATTCGGAATAACGTAGCTCTTGCTCGATTCGGAATAACGCAGCTTCGGAATAACGCAGCTCATGCTTAATTTGGAATAATGACACACCTTCGGGATACGAAGTTCTTGCTCAATTAGGAATAACACACGTGCGGAATAACGCAGCTCTGCTTCGATTAGGGAATAAAAAGTTATTGCTCTATTCGGAAGAACGCCGCTTCGGAATAACGCAGCTTCGGAATAAAAGTGCTGACCCCATGTAGCGATGAACATTGGAATTTGTAATGTTCATTGTAATGTTGCACATTAGGTGATGAGGTCCAGGATGCCTTCAACAATTGTCTTCATAATCCGATAGTGCTTCTGCAAAATATCGGTTGCAAGTTTTCGCGGCTCTATGCTGCCTTTCCACATAGCTGAATGCCTGCCACCTTCTATCCTTTTTTGGGCTGTTGGCTGTTGTTAGTTAAATTTCAAAATCCATATACACACACACGTTTGATGAACGATAGTTCTCAAGAAATTACTAGCTTTCAGGCTGCCTATACATCGAATGCACTGAGGCAACCATACATGTATGAGGCAATGATGTTGATAGCTGTAGTGTAGTCCATAAGTGCAAAAACTCTGGCTATAGCCGAGTCAGTTGTCCAATGTATGTAAATGTATGCAAACTTCTGTTCAAATGCAAGTCCATTCTTGGAGTCAGACTCCCAATTTGCTTAAGAGGATGAAAATCTGCTATGCTGACAGCGATAATTTTGCATAGAATCAGAGGAAAAAATAGCATATGCACACACTTTACAGATTCATTGTTGAAATTAGTGGTCTTCTGTCACGGGGCCAGTTTTTACCATGGTTGTTATAAAGTAAACAAAATATCTTAGGACCTCTACAGTACTCCATGCAACGGCACTCACTGTGTGTAAACGGTTGGCTACTGTATTTGAAAGTGATGTCAATTTACCAGCCGGGGGTTACAAGGTTACATGATATTTAGGATGGTGTTTTCATTATGTTAGTTATGTACCTCTTGCCAATAAGTTATAGTGGGTTGGTCAATCTACCTATGATACAAAACATCTCATTTATTAATTGTGTATTTTTTTTATTGATTTTATAAATCTGTAATGTAAAAAATAATAATGGTGATACTGCAACTATAATAATAATAGTAATAAATCCTTTTAAATATAATTGATCTTATATAATAATAATATTAAATCATAGGCTTGTGATTGTAATGTGTTTTATATCAGACCCTATACGTACCTTTATCAGACTGTTTTACATCCATATATAATGCCTACATTTAAATTAATTCCGCTCAACTGCATTTGTTTTATGTGTATGTTATTTTTCTGTTTTAAATTTTGTTTTTGGCAAATTCCATTTCATCAATTCAATTCAAGGTTTATTTACAAATATCATTATCGCAGCAGAAGCTGAAATTGCAACAATAGGTTACATAGTAAAGCCATATTAATAATATACACAAGATAGGAAACATAATCGGCATACAAATGTTACTAAGCCCATATGTAATAAAAAAATATAATAGTATGAATACATATAAAAACGTAATACACACTTTCCATTTAAACATAGCAAATACCACACATAAAGGGCACACTAACTCGCTCTCCCCCACACGATGGCATCCTGATCACAAACTCCAACACTCACACAAACATGCACGCACACAAGATCCCTATGTACTGAATTATTTGCAGATCGACCCAGTGATGCCTTGTGTGTGTGTGACTGTGGCGTTTAATACTAGTCCTTCAAGTTTCACATGGGTGGTATAAATTTTATCTACAATTTAGACGTCATCTTACCAAGCCTTTTGTAACACGGTTTAAGAGGGGATGGTGGCTTTACAGATACTTATTTCTGTGGATAGTCTTATGTTAAACCAAAACTGATCATGCTGATTTTTATTTCTGGCGTATCTAAACACTATTTAGTCCTATCTTAATTTAGCAGTGTGGTGTGAAACTTTGCTCCCTACACCAAAATTATATAGGCTTGGTATTCAACTTCGAGGTATATGTTTTGCACATCCTTTTTGCATGTCCCTTTAAGCAAAAATGTGAGGTAGCCACTTTTTTTCAGGAGTTTAGGGAATTCTGCAAAGTTGAATGGATGGGGGTGGTGCCATCCATGAACTGCTGTACGTGGTACCTTTTTGCAAATATCACGCACATAATGGCCCTACTCTATGTTATACAAACCTAGTCATTTTTTTGAGCCAAAAATGCATGAAAAGCCAAAATAAGTCCTGCGTTTGGGGTACAAAATTTAAATTTTTAATTTTGGATTTTTTGTTTCTATGGAAATTGACCATTTTTGGTAAAAAATTAAAAAAAAACTTTTGTATTTTTTTTTTTTGTTTTTTTTTTTTTTTTTTTTTTTTTTTTTTTTTTTTTTTGTTTTTTTGTTTAAAAAAAGAATTTGGGGGTTTTTTTTTTTGTGGACTTTGCCTCATCATTGTGATGCCACACTAGGATATTTTAGTTCTTAATTTTGGTATCAATGGAAAGAGTAGGACCGTGGCCCGTGGGGAATCCACGTTATCAAAACAGGCGGCCCCAGGGTGCAAACCGGGGGGGGGGATCACTCGCCTATGAAATGGATATGGGTGTACTAAAGCTCGTGCTGGCGCTTCCACCCTGCCAGGGGGTCAGAGAGCCAAAAATACGTTTTGTGTGCTGGACGGAATTTGATAGCACTTTTTCAGTTGCATCTCCCAAGTTGTTGTTTAATGGATCCTAATTAATGTATGTGAGAACAAGTTAGTTAAATACACTACATATACAAACAACAAAAAGAATCAAAGGATGTAGAGTTTTCCATGGCAACGCAAATTTCATGATGTGGTGGGACGGACGATACGTAGACATAATTTTTAACACCGAACGTTTCTGTAATTTTTTTATCAAAAGTACAAGGATATGAATTAAATTTTTAACACTGATTTCAGTCCAACTATCCTAATATTAACATGCAAAGGATGAAAAAAGAGACTCCCCACATTTTCACCAAGATGTTAAAACAAATTGGTCGATGTGGTGGGACGGAAGTGGTGGGACGGAATTTTGTCCGCATTACTATTTGTCATTGTATAAGTATGGTCAAAACTTTGACAAATTGTACATTAAAAATCTTTAAGTGAAATATTACTACATTATGGTTCATTAATAATGTATTTCACCCAGGTACAGGTATTATTACTTCAAACAAAAAAATCATTACCATGGTACTGAATATATTTTGAATTTTGAAATTGTCTTTAATTAGAACACTTAATTTTTTTTCTTAGCTGATTCAGGCAGGATTCCCCTTATTAATTGTCCCACCATTGCTCATGATTAACCTTTAACCTCTTGTCCCAACTGGAATGGGAGGTGGAATCCTTTCTAAGAACATACTAAGTCACTTGCATTCGCCTGGTTCTCCCAGGCCACTTACAGTACCCGCAGACTTGGCCTTGGCCTGAACATTGGTTATTGTACCAATCATCTCAACCACCACCTCTGGAAAAACTTCATTGTCATAAAATACATGGACCCAATCCCAATCCTGGACCCAGAAATTTTTGAGACCACTGCGAAGAAGTAGGTCCTGATGTTCCAGGCATATCGTGATCAACATTGTGGGTCTACATCATCATCATACGATGAGTGCTCAAAAAGAATGATAAAAGTGTTTCAATCTTAGGGTGATTCTAGATTTTTTAAAATGATTTAGGGCAGAGTGAATACGTTTCTTTCACTTAAAATCCGAGATAGATAGTTGAATTACATCAAAAAAATCTTAAAATCCTGAAAAACTGCACCATTCAGGCCCTCCATGTGTTATTCCTTCCCACCACAATTGCTTCCATCCCACCACAAATTGAGGAACTGAAAACAATCAACAGCAGCACAAAATCAATAAATGTTATAAAATGTGATTTTTTGTGAGAGAAATATTAGGTGCCCTAATATTGATGGTCTGACATGTTTTGCTGAAATTTATTTTTTGTTTGTTCGGGAACTCAAAAAAACCCTAACAAAATGATGGTGGGACGGAATGATTTTATTATTTGTTGTATTTTAAATTTCTAGAAACACAAGGTCACATATTTTGGTATCAAAATTATCTTACTAAGTGTCCTCTTAAATATCAAAAACACTTTTGTTGTTACCTTTATTATTATTTAATTATGTCCACTTTTTCAATCCGTCCCACCACATAGAGAGGGCGCCCCATTGTCATTTTAATGTGTTTATATCTCGCCAACGATGCTATTTTTACCGAAAACAGTTTTTGATCCATGAACTTCATTTTTAGTTATCTACTCAAACCATGGGACAATATTCACTCATACATGCAATTTGAAATTCACCTGATGATGACTATTTTGGCTCTGACCCAGGGGCATCGGTGACAGAGACTGCAAAAAATAGGAGTATTTGGGTGAGAGACAGCCAAATTAGGCCCCACAATAGGGGCTTTCAGATGACAAATTGGCAAAATTTTCAAAAAAATGGGTCTTTGGGGCAGATTGTTTTCAAATTTTTAAAATTTTCTCCCCAATAGGGTCTATGGGTGGACGTGTTCAACATTTTTTTCTCAACATATGGGGTCTTTGGGTGAAATTAACAAAAAATATGGGGTCTTTGGGACAAACGATGCTGAAAAGGGGTCTTAACAGCCTTACCTACGCGTGGCTTCAAATGGAGTGCTCCCCCCCGATGGCAAGGGGGGCGGCTACCCCTGTGAAGTTCAAAATGCGGAAAAACATGAGTGTAAAGCAACTAATTGCGTAAAAATTAGGGTCCTTTATGCAATCGTTAAGGAGTTATATGTAATTTTCATCCCATGAATTTTCACCCCTCCTATGATTTTTACCCTGTATCAAACATAAGCATTGGGTGCTTTATAACTGCCCTACTGGCTTTTTAAAGTTTAACCTCTATTGTTTTCCCTGATTTTGATTGTATATGTCAAAAGTTCGTGACTATTTTCTTATTTGTTATAATATGTTAATGTGAAAAAATACTAAGTCCAATTTGATATAATTTGACACAGCATGATATGTGGGAAAATACGAGTCCAATTTGAATATAGATTTGACACACATGAATACTGGACAAATACTAAGTCCAATTTGATATACTTTTGACACACATGATAAATGGAAAAAAACTCAGTCCCATTTGATATAGATTTGACATAAACACATGTAATGTGAAAAAATACTAAGTCCAATTTGATATAGATTTGACACACATTTGACCTGAATTTTGGACACACATGACAATGTGAAAAAAATACTTAAGTCCCATTTGATACCCTTTTGATATAGTGTCAAAATCCTGGTATGCTTGGATATAAAAAACACACATTTGATACAGATTGATACTGTCAAATTTGGTGGCGCAAATTTTGTTTGACATAGATTTGATATATCAAATCATAATCAAAACTAGATTTGACACCTATTTGATACCCTTTTGGGATACAAATTTGATACAAAACTTTCTACACGGGTTTTCCTACAACAGGAATTGGTCCTAAAATGGGGGTCTCTGGCACTGAAAAAAGAGCCTGAAAATGAAGGGTCGTATAGGCGGCACATACCCATACCTCATCCCAATGTGAACCCCCACTTCCGGTCCAGCACCTTCTGGTATATTTGAAAAAAGCTCATTTAAAGGTTCCAGGAAATGCAAATAGAATTGAGTGGTTTGTGTCCAAGTATTACAAGGAGGGACCACAAAGCATTCAATATTTCAGAGATCATAGAAAACTCCAGGTGACTGGTAGTGAATCTATTCGATTCATGACAATGGCTGAAAATCAATAGGTTCATTAATGATGTCACTGGTAGTGTATTCTATTTTCGGCCCTGTTTATTGGAAGGACAGTCCATAAAGATGTGGAGTAGGTTTCATCTCATTTCATGGGACCTTTAAGCAGGGATCACTGATAAACAAACATTAAGACAAGAACACACACCAAAGTAGAGAAGCATTTATTCAGATATGTTCCAATAAATCCACTTTGGGAATGTGTTATAAGTTTGTTTTTAATTATTTTCTTTTTTCAATCAAATTCAAACCACCTGATGTGAGTGTGTGTACACAATCCTTATTATCAATCTTGATATTTGCAAACTGGGCGTATCCCGGTACTTGTTCTTAGTTTCGCGCATGTCAAAAAATACATCGGTCCTCGACCGCTTGTGTCGCCTGCCGCCCGCGGTTTTGTGCCCTGATAGTCCTAACACGACCTTGACTATAAGCACGTTTCACGAGAGAGGGGTCCATAGTTTGCCTTATGTAAACACACATTTTTCTTTTTTGTTTAGCGCACTTTATCAGTTTTTTTACCTATTCAACTCAAGAATTCACAAAAGCAATCTGGTAGAAATTTGAGTTGCCTGCATAAGTATTTTTCAAGATATGACGACTTTTTGAGAGGTGAATGTTAACACTTTTTGATGGACACACTTTTCCCATTTTTGTCCATCAATGTAACATTCGCCAAAAACCAGTATTTTGTTTGTAAAAATTTATCTAAAAAATGATATTTTTGAAAACTGTCCTTGAATTGGGAAAATGACCTAAGTACTGTAAACATATCATCAAAACATCAAATCCTCTCACAAAAAGTAGGTAAAAACTCATCATGTTTTTTGTTGCTAATGTTACTTTTGATGGACAATATTGTGTCCATCAAAGTATGTAACGTTTACAGTAAGAAATGGGGGATTTTAGGTTAAAATTAACATCTTTGCCCAATTTACTTTAAGGAGTGTGTCTTGGCTCAGAACTTTCAATAAAAACTGGAAATCCCCAAATTCATCTGCTACTTAAATTACACATTTTCTGTAAAATCGGGAAGATTGACCCCTCTATCGTAAAACATCCAAAACAAATGAGGGTTTGCATGTTTGCACCTATAATTCAAGTTTGGTTCCAACTGAACTTCAACTTTTCAAATAAGGCAATTTTACAGTTTTCAGCCTATTATACACCTTGACCTCACATACCTTTGACCTTGGTATGTGACCTTTGACCTCATCACAAATGAGGTCCCATTTTGCACCTAGTAATTCAAGTTTGTTCCAACTGAACTTCAACTTTTAATAAGGCAATTTTACATTTTCATCCTATTTTAACACTTGACCCTCACTAACCTTTGACCTTGTATGTGGACCTTTAACCTCAGCAACAAATGAGGATCCCATGTCCCTATAATTCAGTTTGGTTCCAATTGTCCTTCAACTTTTCAATAAGGCAATTTACATTTTCAGCTATTTACAACTTGGAACCTCTCATAACCGTTGACCTTGGTATGTTGACCTTTGACCTCAGCAACAATGTGGGATCCCATGGTGCACCTATAATTCAAGTTTGGTTCATTGAACTTCACTTTTCAAATAAGGGCAATTTTACATTTCCCGCCTATTTTAACACCTTTAACCCACATAACCTTTGACCTTGTATGTGACCTTTGACCTCATCAACAAATGGGATGGCAGTTGTACCTGTGACCCAGTTTGGTTAAATCCATCAAAGTCTGTGGATATTACCAGCAATTGTTTAACCTTTTCACCACAGACATCAACATCAACTACAACAACATACATCAACAACACAGTGACAAAGTGATCCTATGTGTCTTCCTGCCTTAGCAGCGACACAAAAAGCCGTGATTTTTGTGGTCGGGAACAAACGTAAGCGCAAGTTCACAAAATGTAATAAATGTCGTACGACAAAGCTACAATCAGAGATTGAAAGCAGCATACTCAAAATGAATCTACATCGGTTGATGCATTTTTACGCTTTTGCTCGGCTAGCAGGGGTCGGGACGACCTGGGTTTGACATAAAATGTTGCCCCGCAGGGCCAGGACTTGGCCGGGACATACTGGGGAGTTTAACATTTAATCCACACCTCGTGTGCAAGTCCGCCACCCCGGGTACCCAGGGGCGGGGCATTTTTTTGATAGGTGCGATTAACCAAGGTCCCGGCCAGTTACAAAATCACTGAAATGAAACCAAATGAACTGAATGTTCATCTTGTTCAACAATACACTTTGTACCACACCACTAAGAAAGTTTTTAAAATATGTTTGCATTAATACCATAAATCATATACACGATGTAATCAAAAAACATTTTTGACAAAGACCTACTTATAAATATATACCATACCCTTCTCCTCTTATTTAGCTGATCTGATTTTAAAAAACCTAACTTGGTGGAAATCAGTAAATTAACAATGTTTTCTTCTGATATTTTTCTCTTTAATGTTGCCAATCACGAGGGGAATTTTAAAGATTGCATACAAAATGTGTACACAGCCAATCAATTTTGTGTAAAGTACAAGAGTAGGGGTGGGCAAGTTGCAACTTTATTTTTAAATCGAGTGTATTCTATGGCCATTGGCTCCTGAAAAAGAATCTAGCAAGCTTTTTCACTGAAATAAGTTTGGGGTTTGTTCCATGGATTTTAATTTTGTACATAAAGTCATGATTTTGAAGTAAATTAGGTTTATTTGCCAATGTTTGCCACATACAAACTAATTACAACTATGTAGCAGGCACAGTCTATGTATATGCCTCCCTTTGTCAAACCATAGGTTTCCAAAATACCCAGTGTGTTGATTGTCGAGAATAAATAAAAAAGTCTTTACCTTGCAATGGGCTGTCGTCACTCCATTGCACGCTCAAACTCTCACCCACTTGGGTTTAATTATTTAGAGAAACAGAATACACCTTTTACACCATGAGTTGCCTGCTATATATAGACAGTCTGCCCCCTTAGGGAGTGTGAATTTATATAGCGAGGCATAACAAAAATAAGGTTTTGCAACCGTACAGATTTATTTCTTATGTGATGACTGTCGTTTTGTTTATGCAGACGATCTTGAATTAGCTCCCAAGATCCGACTTCAACAGTTGTTGAAGAGAGACTCTCTCAAAGCTTTGGATGAACTCACTCCTTATTATAGGAAAACCACCTACGTGCAAATCCATCTATACAGGTGTGTGCTTTCCATCGACGCACCGTTAAGCCAAACTGCGTCAGCTTAAAGTTACCTGGTCTGGAACCCCCGGAGCACTGTGATAACCCTGTCTACCTAGGAGTACTACCTTGACCGCACTCTCTCTATAAGACCCACATCGCAAGACGAGAGTAAAGTATGTTCACGCAATAACATCTTGAACAAACTCACTGGCACAGATGGGGTGCTCGTCCAAATACCCTAAGATCGACGGCACTCACCCTGTGCTACTCATGTGAAAGTATGCCTGCCCTGTATGGGAAAGATCACCCCATGCCAAGAAGCTTGATCCTCCTTCCGGCTTATTACGGGATGCCTCCGTCCAACACCAACGGAAAACTTGTAAATCCTAGCACAAATTGCTCCACCAGACATCCGTCGTAGCGTAGCGAGCCATGCAAGAGCGTAGCTTGCCAAGTCTCCAATGTGCAGCCACCCTATGTCTGGACAGATACCTGCTGCAACCGCCTTAAAATCCAAAGAGAGTTTCTTAGCACAGTCCAAGCTCTTGAACAGTCTCTAAGGAAGTTAAGAGAGTCCCTTTGTGGAAAGAAAGCTTGCCATCAACAATTAACATCTATCGGAATTGAACCTGGTGAGCATCTCCACCTGGAGCTACTCCTCATGGCTTAATGGCGATGCCGCAATAGATTGAGAACCGAACGGGCCGATCTAAGGTTTCCTTGCAGAAGTTGGGCTATCTGGAAGCAGATCCGGATACTACCTGTGGTTGTGGAATGAGCACCACAGCAATGGAACAACCTCTTGGACTGCCCACTGCTGAGGCAACATGCACAAACAAGGACCTGCGGAATTCAGGGAAGCAACCATACTATCCATCTCTGGCTGGATCCATATTGAGAACCACATTTTGACACGATAAGAAGAACTGTATTTTACAACAACCTTTTATGGCAAAGGAGGTGGTGTCCGTGCGACTTGTTCTAGTTTTGTAAAGTGGGTCACATATATAAACGCACAAGGTAACTTTTAGCATTCCGTCTTTTGTCTACAATCTTAAAAGCAAAGAATACCTCCAGAGAAGCAAAACATCATATGTAAGATAAAGCATTATCCATCACATGGCAAGTGGGATTAGTCTATACAGGGCTCAAAGTCATGCTTGCTTTTTGTTAAAGATGAGAACTGGGATTTAGAATTTCTGACTGCTCTGATCAATAGGAATGTCACTGGACTTGGTTTTGTAGAAGTGGGTCACATATGTTTATAATAGTCCCACGCATGCCCTGTATGAAACCACCCCAGTACCATTCACAGTATTAGCAAGTTTATGTAACTGGTTGCAAAGGCTTTGACCTTACAACATCTAACTCCTTCATTTCAACTCACAAACAAGGGTCGTGTTTTGGTTGTTCTTGCACACTTAGAAAACTGTGGTAGGACTTTCGCCGTATTGAGGCTGCTTCATTCAATGATGTTGCGTGACGTCCAATATTTGAGAAACCGACAGGTTGTTGAATTTGGTAATTTGTATTTACATGTGTAGAATCTCATAAATTTCCCCACATGTGCACTCGTAAGAATAGGTGTAGCAAATAACCATTCATATTGATGGCTACCTCCGCGTCAAAAGTGGAATAGGAGTGAAGCTTCAAAGGATTTCTGCATCGTTCCGTATCTATTTTTTCTCTCTTGGCCTTTGATCGCTACAGTTGACAAGTAATATTTGAACTTATTTCCTTCTAATCATCTTTCAAACATTTTATCATAAGCCATTTTTTATGGCAAATCCTTAAGGTTTAACTTATCCTCGTACCATATTTGACTTACCGTGGTTGTAATAAAGCTTGTGGCCGTTTTCATTATGCTAAATTCAACCCTTCGACGTTGACTGTTACTGCATGCCACCCTAATTGAAGAAGCCCCGATCGGGAAATGTCTTACACACGGCATGCTATATAGTGCTCATTAATTATGTTTGTAGCCTGAGTCCCCGGCCCCCATTCATAACTAACAAACATTGCGGATAAGTCCATTCGTTTTCAAGGACTGAAGGATTTAGCGGATCAGTGAACGAAATATCACATAGCTTCAACGGCGAAGTTTTCGTAGTGGTGCATTGCCTTGCCCCTATTGAAGAGAGTTTTGGAAAAAATGTATTTTCGGCCATTGAGAATAAATTTGCTATTTTTTTTTCTTTGACAATTATTTGCCTAAACCTATAAAGCACCTATTAGTGAGTTTCTAGCAAAATCCAGGATGAAGATCATGTTTTTTTTTGTTTTTTTTTCCAAAATTAGCTGAAAAGCCCCATAGACTTCATGTACAAAACTTAAACTCCACAGAACCAACCTAAAAAATTATCTTGAGTGAAAAAGCTTGCCTGATTCATTTTCAGGAGCCAAAATGGCCATAGAATTTCCTATGCTGTTTTACAAAAGCTTTGTAAAAAAAGTTTCATCCGTGCACTTCTCTAACAGAGCTTTAACACTTGAAACATGCTACATGTTTAATTAAACAATAGGTTTCACTTAAACAACTAAAATAAGTGCAAACAATCAAGACTACTTGAGAGTAACTTGACTGAAATTGTCCATGTGGACCCAGGATTTTTTGTTTTTTGAGCACCACATTTTAACGCTAAATTGTTTTAACCCCAATTTTTATGTAATTGCCTAAATATCAGTTGTGCATATTTTGGTGGGAAAAAATAAGCATTACGGTGGTGCTATTCAAAACTTGTTTTGCCCCATAAATCATATTGGAGTAACTTTTTTAAAATTTTTTATTTCAGTAATGGAAATGTATTGATGTTCTATTATGAACCAAATATTATGGCAAAAGTTCTTTGGGAAAGTGCTTTTACATTTTTTCACCGGGAGAATTTGAGGTGCATCATAAAAATTGAGGGCACATGTGGTCCAGTGGATCAGCGTTCGGCCCGCACGCCAAAGTTTGTGGGTTCGAGCCCTGCCGGGGTCAATGTGTTTCGTCCTTGAGTAAGGCGCTTTACCTCAATTACTCCTCTCTACCCAGGTATATAAATGGGTACCGGCATTATTCAATGCTGGGAAGGTAACAGACTCGCTGTAGATGAGGTGTGGCGATCCCACTACAGCAACATTATATGGTGGAGTCTGGCCCAATCGCTTCAAAAGAGAGATGGGCACTCTGTTCCTGTGTACACAGGTCCGTCCCCTTTACCTTTACTTTACATAAAAATTGGATTTGGACTGCCATTTTGAATTGGTACAACCGATTTTATTTATTTTTCCTGTTAATGTGGTGGTGTTGATGTACCCCATCAATTACCAGAGTTTTGGTAAAAAATTCAATGGCAAAGTGGTTTTCAGGGAGGTCCACTTGGACCCTCCTTATGCACCAATGGGAGAGCAGAAGACCTTTTGCACTTAAGTGTAAATGAAAAAGGGATTAAAGTGGAATTTTACATGCTTTGCTTTAACTGTCATACCTTGAAACCAAACTGTTTTCACAGGTGGAAAATTTAAGTGCATGTATATATTAAGATCTTTTTTTATGATTTACACCAATTTTGGATTTAAACATGAATTACTCATATTAAAAAAAAATGGTCAAAAATATTATTTTTTCCTGAGATACACTGTATTGAAAGAAAAACTTGAAAGAATATAGAGTGACAATAAAATGATTGCCATCACCTTAAAAAATAAAACAAAATACACATAAATCATCCAAGCTAATATATACCTATATAAAGAGCACCAGACTTATAAACCTAATACATTTAAATCCTTTCCAAGAGAAAGGCAGTCACACAAAAACATTGAAAATAAAAACCCAGATAAATAAATAAGACCCACTTCACAATGAGATGATTTTAGGTTGGAACATCAAACCCACTACAGATATCATAATGAATGTAAAATTGATTTAATACAAGTGTACTGAAACCACAGGAAGTTTCAATGTAAATTAAAAATAACAATGTTAACATGGTGTGAATACAGGTTGAAACTTGTGGGTTAAATTAACATTCGAGGGTTGACTAATAGTAGGTCCTAACTAAAAAAAAAATGCTAACTCAGAGTTGAGACTTTCCGTTGGTAACAGTATGATGCTCCATTGAGATGTGGTCAAGTGAAATTCTGTTGTATCTACAATGGAAAGTAGAATTGAGTTTAGCCCTTATAATTATAGGAATATATGGGTGATATAGATTTTGGGGGTACCAAAATCTCAAAATGGCCAAAAAGTGCACAAGTGAGTTAGGGCCTGCTGTAAGTCAACCCTCGAATTGCACTTGCAACCAATAGAAAATCTGTTTGAGGTATGAGCAAATCAAAACACCAACAATTAAGGCTAAGGCATTCTTTTTCTCAGGTCAATGGGTTATTCCAGAATCTAATTCAAGATCAATGTAAACAAAGATCAAAATAAGGTGTTTCAGAACCATTAGCTACTTTTGAGCAAAAGTGACTCTCTACATCAGAGGAATTTTGCATCTCCTAGGAGCCAAGTTGAGACCCACTAAGAGTTGCTTCAGTCATATAAGGAACCCCATAAAATTTATTACCAGAAGTCAAATAACCGGTACCTGAAAATGGTACGCACAATATATTTCACTCATTAAATGCTATCAAGTGAAGGAGGCCTACAACTAGTAAATTTTTTTCCTACCAAAAGACTGGCTCCCACTTGTTGGCAACAAAGGTATATAAAAGGAATATTTGGCTTCTGACTCTGGGGTACAATCAATACCATCTCTCAAGAGTGTATAACGGTAATACTGGTACCCTGAATGTTTGGAAAACACACAAACCAATGGGCCACTTGTGTGAACAGGTCCACTGATCACCAAAATTAAGTGAGGGAGAGTTTGATGAAATGAATGGTAGCTTAAAAGTGCCCTACCAGATTGCAAAATGTAATTTTCTGTTTCAGAGGAAAGGCCAATACAACACGATTCCAACGTTTCATTTGAATCCAAAAGAGCATGACCCAATAGTCCATAGAAGCATGTAATGCCCCTCAAAATAACATACAAATAATTTTCTTTTACCATACACAAGCCATATTTTAGCTTCTTGCATTAACATAATGGGAAATATTTTGCAGATAAAAAGAAAATCCCAGGTTTGATGGTGATCAGTGAAGCTGAAGTCAAGGATCGGACAGTACTCCTTTAACGCAACTGTAACTTAAAACTAGAGCACACACAAACATTTCACACTTTGACACATCAAATTTCTACAATTTGGTAGGAGATACCCTAGTCATTTCCTATTTTTTTGTTTTGTTTTTTCTTATTTTTTTTTAAATATTATATTTTTACAACCCTGAAATTCTGTTTGGTTGGTTCTTTGTGTTCCTTTATTACCTTGTATTAGACACAATGTATGCACCATACCAGATTGTAACCTATCAGCTTATTACATATTATACAACTCATAAGTACTAGAGAGTTGATCATCAAACCCCCTAAATATTGCAGTCATCACCAGATGGGTAGCACCTATCAAAAAATGCCCCGGCCCCTGGGTACCCGGGGATAGCCAGGACGAGGTGCGTTTTTGAAATGTGAACTCCCCGGCATGTCATCGGCCCTGCGAGGCAACATTTTTATGTCAAAACTGCAGGCCATGTCCCCCGACCCCTGCTAGTCAGGGCAAACTCCTGGCTTTTTTTTAACAGCGTGACTCCATGAACACGTCCCGGACACGCCAGGTACACCCAGGAAAAAAAAAGGATCAACTCCCGGCTATCAGGTAGTATCCAAGTACCGGGCCATCCCCGGGTGCCCAGGGGCTGGGGCATTTTTTTTGATAAGTGGATAACAGCATTTGCTATTACATTAAAGGTGGCAACGAGAGGATTTCAAAAAACAGGTTGTTTCTAAAAAAAAATGTGAAAATTCTTGATTCTGTAACGCTTTCTATCAAAAATCTCTCAAGCTAAGGATTAAGCCGAGAGGAAGAATTACTTCTTTGATACAAAAATTGCGAAATTCTATTTACTTTAGGAGCAAAATTAATACATTCGGAGCATATGTTTTATATTGATATTAAGCAAACGAAAATCGCCTTTTGTTTTCATTTTCAAGGCAGTTTGTAGCCAAATTACAAGGTAAGAAAGCTATTTGGGGTTTATCCTAGATTTAAACTACCAGTGGCATAACCAGCTTTTTGCGGGGGGAGGGGGGGGGGCCACATATTTTCAGGGGAAAGCAAGCATATATTAAAGTTTGTTAGTCCAGAATAGGCCTATGTTGTTTGCCACTGAAAGGAGCATGTGAAGAAAATCACTAATTCACAGGGGCAAGAGGAGGGCAAGAGGAAGAGGCAAGATTCTCCACATTAAAAACAAACTATACCAAACTATTTAGTGACTATGCCTAGTATGGACAATGCTATCTATTTGACCCTTGTTATAACAACTGTTGGCGAGTTGAATTAGTTGCTTGGCGTTCGGACTTGGTACTAATTGAACGTATATGGCGCTCAGCTTCTTGACTGTGTTGGTGTGCACGGAATCGCGATCTGGTTCAATGCCATCAGTCTGAAAAAAAGGAAGAGTAGAAATACCACCAACAATCTCTAAATGATTTCCTGAGGAAATAGTTAGGCCCACTGGTTTATTAGTGTATTGATCTTGCTTGGCCTTGAGGTCGCTGGTTCAGAATTGATCAGGACCTAAATTCTTGTTTATTGTATAAAAACAACTACGCAGTAAATTGAGAACAACATGGGATTTGCTCTCTCTATGGTTTATTGAACTGGGAACAGACCGATTGAAAATCTTTAATTCTATATAATTTTAACTATCTTAGTTTCATTTTAAAATCGCATATACACTTACCTAAGACATTTACTTATTTTCCTTGGTTAACTGCATATGGACATATTTAAATATCTTAAAAGTTATTACATGTTTCTACTTTAACATACTGAGTAAAGTGTAAGAAAAACTGCCTAATATGACTAGGGATGGCCTTTCTAAAAAAAACAAGGGTGAAGTCAGACCACCATTTACATACATCATATCTTAAAGGGTTCAAACCAGTGGCATTCAAGGGTGTGGGGGGGGGGGGGAGAGGGGAGGGGGAGGGGGGAGGGGGTTGCATACTCTCTAATATTGAGGTTAATCCATAAAATGGCAGTTTGTTTTAATTTTTTGTTCCCTTCCCCCTTTTTCTTTTTTCCTGGAAGACATGGATTTGAAGGCGGAAATTTCAGGCTGAACAAGTGGAGAAAAAACATCAAACTTGATACTACTTCAACGTATTTTAAAACCAAAACTGATTGAATCTTATTTTAAAACACAAAACTATTGATACTTATTTTAAAACCAAAACTGATTGATACTTATTTTAAAAGCCAAAACTGGATTGATACTTTTTTAAAACCAAAACTGATTGATACTACTTTACTATTTTAAACCAAAACTGATTCTTTGGTTTTGGACTTCAATGGTAACCTTTATAAATATACCTGTAAATGTAATTTGCAAAATTTTGCACACCCCAATACTTTTTAGTCCTCTGTGTTAAAATTAATCGTTTGATAGACAAACACTCTTGAAAAGTTATTGGGTGATAAGCTGTCTTTAATGGAGATAAAGGTGAACTAGGCATCACCCGGCTTTCGCGATGACCTGGCTTTCTTGCCATTTTATTGTGTCACCCAGCTTTTGTGATTAATAATAGGCACTTCCACAAATGCAAACTGTTCTGGTGAGCCCCATCTACATCCACCCACCAAATTTGAATATTGCCTGATGTCCCTTCTTCAATAACCAACAACAGACGACTCCCTAAGGGATAAGATCTTAGCCTATTATTATGCTTTATTCTGTAAACATCATGGCTGCAATTCGACTCGAATCTGCGAAACGCATTCGCGTAAAGATTCGCTCCCGAATGTATCACTAACGCGAATCAGTAGTTGATTCGCGATCAAAAAATTACAAGAAATCAAAGATAAAAACAATCAGGGTCAAGAAAAAAAAATCATGAGCATTTGGCCAAAAAATACCGATTATAAATAGTAAAAATGGAGATCACGAAAACCAATGTTATTTTTTCTTCAAGCTACTATCGACGCGTCCGACCTTCGAATCCACGGCCCGTCCGCGTCAGATTCCTACATGTATAGCTGAGGGATCCTCCGGGGCATCTGCCTCGTACTCCGCCGGGCTCGCCTCCTACTCACGATTTGTAAAACAAACAAAATATTAGTAAAGGCGAAAGTCTACATTTTTACAATGACAGAAGTCCTTACATATCTTCGATCAACACGTACTGTTTACGAAAATCAATTAAAATTGACCTGACCCCAATACAATTACCACACAAATCAAAGCCATGTGGTTACCATGTTCCCTAGTTGTACCAAATAAAATATGCCGGTTTTTCATTTTAAAATGGCAAAATAATAAATTCTAAAAACGGCAAATATAAATTCTTATAAAAAGTACGAGACATCAAATGCAATAATAAAAATTTAGTAGAAATATTAACCCTTGTCTATTTGCCATAGTTTACACCAATAAAAACAAAATTTGTATCAAAATTCCAGGTAATATATCTAGGTAGTGCGTAAATGCTTTGCCTCAGTGTTTACCTTTTTCCGTCTGCAAAATTCTGTGAACAGAGTGATATGCGGAAGTAGACTAGTCCGACGGTTATGTAGCGTATGGAAATTTTTGAGGAAATTGGCCTAAATTTTTTAGCAGTGGACTGTTCAATACTGGGATGGGAGGTGCTACGGTGCCTTAAACATTGTAATTTTGTGTGTTTGAACAGCAAATATGAAGAGAGAATTCGCCACCTGTTTTAGCGAATTCGGCCGGGTGGCAAGGCTGCAGAAGAAATTCAGAAATGTTGCATTTTGTGCCATTAAATGCATTTCAAGATTCTTGATTTTTTTTAACTGGAGTGCTTCTAAGTAAGTACAAAATATTAAGAAATGAAATTCAGAATCCAAGCCTTATAATATGATTTTTGTCTTCCAAAGTCGTTCTGCAGTCTGCTTTTAGAAGTTCTATGTTGGATGCATGTATGAGAATTGAGTACGCCGATATGAGAATGGCAACGTCCGCATTTTGGTTAATTTATCACTATTTTATGTGAGTAAAAGAACTCAAACGTGGACTCATACTTGTAGTTGCAGTTGAATATTTAAAGGGTTGTCTTCGGCAAGTAGTTAACATGTGTATTGGTTGTTGATGCCTCAGTAGTGTCACAATTCGAAGCACGTTCAGGCCTATAAAAACATTTCCAGCTCCAAATTATAGGTTTTTAAAACATTGTTAAGGAATTTACTTCTGACGTCTGTATTTAGATTTGAACAGTTTAAAAATACAGGGTAATAACTGATAAGTTCCGCCAAAACAAGATAATTTAAGATGGAATTACATTTATCATTATAATATATTCATAACCTTACCGAAGTAGGTCTGAATCACTTGATTTTCTCGCAAAATTACCATGGCGAGAATCAAACCTGATTCCCGCAAGTCACAACGAAGTGCCACCCATGAACATACATCATGAGTGATAGACTGTGTCTAAGAAGAAATCAAATACTATCAATTAACTGTGGGGATATCACACTCAGGCGTACCAAAGAAAAAAACATCTCAGACCAAGAAAAAAAAAAGTCCCACAAGTATAAAAAATTCTCCCCACAGTTATACAATTTTACACAACTCATCAAAATGCAACCCTACAGGAAATCGCCGACTGGGTAATGCGCATGTGGACAACCATTTTTGGTTTACCACTAACTAAAACTTTTATGAGTATACAGGCTTTGGTGTATAGACAATGAAGTTTAACCTATTGAAATGGGAACTGATTTTTTCAGTCTGTTATACTTTTTCAGCTCAGAGCATTTAATAATCCAACAGGTATCACTATCTGAACATGAGACGTGATTAAGTATAAACTGTGCAGCTTACCTGTGCCCACGCTTGCCTGGCTTTCTCAAGTCACCCGGTTGGTTAATCGCCTTAATATTAAGGGATTCAACTCTGGAAACTGGGTATAAAAAGAAATACAAAATCAACACACTGGTGTTGAAGTCAGGAAGAATATTTTTTTTTGTTAATTTACTTGACACTAAATCAATTAAGTAACTATCAGGCTAGGGCCACAGGAAAATCAGTGGGTCTTTTAAGGAAAGCCAAAAATATATACTTATAATTATTAATAAAAATTATTAGGACAGCATACAAGTTAAAAACAAACTTGTAGATTTTTGGTATTCTTTCTATTCTTTATCCCAAAAATCTCCAAAACAATTGATGTTAGGAATCACACCACTAATTAACTCCCCATAGACTTGTTGTACAAAATGACCTCTCACCAAACGCAATTCCGGCTTGATTTTTTTTAAAGCGACTGGTTACTTCAAACGGAATTTTTTTGGAAGATTAGCACAGACCTGTTAACAAAAATGAAAAAGTATTATGATGAAGGCTGATTTTTTTTTAGCTACGGAGCGAAAGATGCATGTTTTCAAACCTTTCACGCCTGTTGAGTGGTTACTAGAAACTAAAGTTGTACAGTTTCCCCAAAACCCTCAGAAATTATACAAAAATGGCACAGACAAAATCTTTACCACCAATGGTTGTGTTATATCCACACATTATGATTAATTTCAATTTCATTTACAGACAAACTTATAAGATTTTGTGATCTGCTCTTCATTTAGGCAAGGGCCATTATTCCGCGCCACACTTGTCTCGACAATGACGTGTTTGCTACACCTAGTTTATTTAGTGGTGTGATTCCAGTAGGTGCTCTATAAACCAACCAAATGCAACATTTTTCAGGGTGTTTCACCCAGTCTAATCGAAACGTGCGATATACAGGCGTGAATCTCCACCCCCCCTTGTTTACTGCGGACGACAGCTTAACGTCCCTCCGAACAACGGGGTTTCTCATGGTTGTTTGCCAAGTCCAAGAAATATCAAGAGGAGGCGGAATTCCAGTTGGAATTAAAATTCTTCAAATCAAATCCAGAATTTAGTAGGTTACCCGATTAAATACCCAGCAGGGGACCTGCTGGTGCTCCACCAGGGCCCTTTGCACCCTAAAGGCGAATACCCAAATAGTGGGCCCTACGCTCTCTGCAGATTGGTTTCTACTATTCAAGTTGTCTTATGTGTTCATAATACTGCTTGCAATTTTCAATCTCATTTGTCTCAAATATGCCATACGTACTCAAAATTATAACCAAAAATTCCTACCTTTTCTGAGGCAAATAAAACAGGAGCCGTTGCTAAACCAAGTTTCAAATCTGCAGAGGTAGGTTTTCCCATGGTAGCATCAGAAGACACAAAATCCAAGACGTCATCGATGAGCTGAAATGCCATACCTATATTACGTCCATACTGGTAGGCTATCTCACACTCTGCTGCATTGCACTGTCCCAGTAATGCCACCTGAAAAGGGTTATCAGTTGATGCAGTTAGAAAAAAACATATAAAACCATGACTGGTATTATGATTTGATTTATAACATATTTGTATTCACCTAGCCTTGTTCAAGGCAGTCTGAATCTGAATTATATATATCGCCAGTGAACTACCTTCAAGCAATAGTATTTTTGACCAAACGCATTGTCATACTTAATTTTCAGTGAATAAAGGAAAATAAGAGCATCTTGAACAAGACTAGTATTCACCCTAAACGGTGCTCAAGACGCAATTGGCAATTATTATTATTACGCTGCCATCAGGAAATCGTCACAATCATTTCACTTCATCTAGGTGGCAGGTGGCTAGCGGCACCATCTTATCGGCACTAAGATTGTAATTTCACCTATAACCACAATGACACAATATGACACAATTGTGTTGAGGTGTCGTTATATTCTAATACCCTACCTCACTTTACCTTCACCAATAACTGCTACCCAATTAATGCCTGAGTCAACATCTGCATAAAAGCGTGATACTGAAGCTGACATCACAGCTTTACCACATCATATGAACTATGTAGGGTGAATACCAGCATGTTATAAATCAACATAATTATTTTTATTAGTAGTAGTAGTAGATATGTATCAACAGTAGTAGTAGTAAATCCAAAGATTTAAATCCTGTTTTGTCCCTGTGAATGAGGGTGGCCGGATTCACCTCACATTCGCAGCAACCGCCCTTACTCCTTCCTTCCACTTCACCCAATTCAATGCATATCCTCCATCCTCAAACTCCACTTGCTTCTTCCAAGTCTTCTTTGGACATCCTCTCCTCCTCAAAAGCCCTTCTTAAAACATGCCCGTCATCCTTCCTCAACACGTGCCCATACCAACGTACACTATTCGCCGTGCCCAAACGGTCCATAGCCTCCTCAATCCAACATACTGCATGCACGTCCTCCGACTTTCGCATCAGACACCATGTATCATCCCTATACAGCATCACTATCTCACACAGCTCTTACACATCATTCCTTTCATCTTCATTGTAGTTCTTATAAGTTGTATTATAGTTATATTAAAAAAAAAAAAAAAAAATTCACCCACCCTATACCTCACTATAGCTGTTCACAGCCATCTGGCAACCACCCCCCACACCACTAAAACTGTCCCTCAGGTTGCTGAAACTCCCTTCCACCGATTCCACTCATAAAACAACAAATAAACAGAATTTTGCATGTCACGCACAACAGTAGAATTTTGTATGTCACGCAAAACTTGAGGCACCAAAATTCCATGGGAATAATTTGCTTGCTACATCAAATACTATTCGATATGGGGAATTAATGCTGCTTACATCAATACTTACAGCTTTACAGCTTTGTGCCATTAGACTAGCTGTCTTCTTGTAGGTTTTTTGGAGGTAGTGACTAAAAATTTCATTCTCTTCTCTTTGGCTCATAGCTGCATAAATTCACAGGATCAGATACATAACATAATGGATAGGAATGCAAGCAAGACACTCCCCAGAAATAAGCCTAATTCTCAAATTTGACTTGAGTGATCACATCTGTTTGATGCTTGCTAAAACAAAATTGTTCATTTTAGGGGTTCAAACTAGGGCCCTGCGGGCAAGATTTTTTCACCCCGGACCCCGGGACTACACGGTGTATCCGTCCCCGCCCCGACCCGACCCGCTATTTAAGGGGGCAAAACCCGCCCGAACCGGACAGGCTAGCTTTTTAATGGCCGGACCGCCTCTTTTATAGACCAGACTGGATGCTTACGTCAATTCCCCGGTAGAACGAAGGCCATGGGAAACTATGAAGTTAGTTTTAGATCAATTGTCGTGTGTTACCGCGTACTTGGTATTTACGTTAATGTTCGTGTCCGTATGTAGGGAAAATGGTTCCCGTGGGCTTCGTGTTTATTTCTTAATTGCATTGGATTCCAATATACATTAACCACCGTATAAAATAATCAATGGTGCCAATTTTTGCGCATTTAACTATATTATGTATGCAATTCACATGCCGTTCATTAAAAAAATCGTAGAAAGAAAAAACGCTAAGTACCATGAAGGTTTCACTGAAAAAAGTTCGAATATATACTGTGACAATTACAGACCCTTATCTGGCGTTTCCACCTTGATAACGTCTTCAAATTGAAACATGGACAGGCCAAAAGGAGCATAGTGAAGATAAAACTTAAAAATTATCTATTAAATGTAAATATTTGGTTATACCATCCAAAAATTTGTTATATTAAAGTGTAAGATTATTTCTGGACCATTAGAAACTGGGTCGTCGTTTACGTTTTGATAACAATGGAGAAATCCCAGATGGGGACCAATACGTCTGTCGTTTTCAGACTTTTCCAAAGCTACGAATTACCATATGTTTATTATGTCGATCGAAATGATTGTAAAAGTATAAATTGGGGGTATTGCGACAGTGTTTTATCACCAGATATTGGCATTATATTATTTATGTGTATCGTCTTAAAATTTCAAGATGTTGTTCAAGTGAAAACAGGTACTGGCAATTTGGTAGGTTTTTAAGCACCTTAACGGAAGGAATATTGCCATATTTTTCATTTGAAGTATGTTTAACAACCAAAATATACGAGACATGAGTTTCTAATTGTCAAGGTTATCTTGTTTATATTAAAATTCGTACTTTTATGGGTGATTTCTGGATAATATAATAAATATATCAGATGGTAAATTGTACTTAACGAAATTTGAAGACGTCCATATTGGCTTCCATCTTAATTAAGGGAGATTATATAAAATATATGGCTGACAATAGTTGTGAATTTATTCACAATTTTGCCATTTTGATGGAACTTTGGAGGACATTTAGTGACAATCTGGAGCTGAAGCAAGTAATGCTTATAAAAAGTTAGGATTACTCGTGAAAATACGTGTGTTTTGTCCTCATTTAATGATTATTTGGCCCAATTGCCGCTTTTTATACTCTTTTTCATTTTTGGACGCATCTTGAGTATTGATGGAATGCTGCCTGTTTATTGTTTTTAACATTTTCACTGCGTTAAAGAATGATACAAGGAAGCTATAAAACGGTTGAGTTGATTGTGTACTGGTATATTTAATTTTGAAATATGACGTCATACCTTAATTTGCAGTTTAAAATGGTGAACACACACTCGAACAAATTGGCACAGAATTTTTTTGTTCAAATAATACATAATTAAACAATTCCGCAGAAGGAAAATTTAAAATTCACAGCCCACGGGGAATAACACAAATGGCCACCGACTATATGTTCAAAAATTGATTACGGATAAACGTGAAGCCAATGTCAGTTCTGTCAAAGTTGACCTTTTCCGAAATCCCCGAAGTATTATAATGAAAAATCTTGTGTAAATGTTAGGACTATATCAGTGAATGCGAAATTGTGATGTGACGGATGACCTTATTTTTTAACCAATGCAATTAAACAAGCTTGCAGTTGTTGTGAAGGGAGCACTATAGTATCATAGACGTATATATGATAGTATACAAGTCCCCAATTGGGTTAGTTTTTCGCCGACAGAAAATCCCTAGACATGGGCCACATTTTTCCAAGTTAAAATCCCTAGATCTGGGTCAGTTTCTTTTTAAAAATTAAGGCAACGTTTAAAATTTCATAATCAGAACAGATCAGATGCGACCTTTGTCCGACTCAAGGAAGGCGATGTTGTGTTAGGTTGGCATGTTCTTACCCCCTGGTCCGACGTTTTTGCTGGTTTCGCTCGTTTCTTCAATATACACGGAAATTAAAAGTTTCCAAAACCAGCGAACATCTTCAGCGATATGGGGACAGCGCACTGATAGTGTAGAGAACAGTGGGGAAGCGCCGCAGGGTGCTTGTTATTCTATATGCGTATATGTTTTCAAGATAATGAAACGGCAAACTCGCGAATCTATGGGAATGAACAAGCCTTTTGGATTTTAAACTTGAAAATGGAATTTAGAATCCATACTGAAGTCATTAAATTCACGCAGATTTCTTAAGGATGCTGTCATGTGCAGTAGTGTAAGATGATTCAGACAAACCATTTTGAGGCAAAGAAATGGGGGGAGCACTCCCAATTACTGTATACAATAAGGCCGAAACCGTAGCCGGGAAAAATGCGACGGTGATGATGCTTGCAAGAAGTATAGTAGATTCAACCATCGTGTCACCAGAAGGGACAGTTTTGGAGAGAGTCGATTAGTTGGGAGGGAGAGGAGACAGAAAAAGAAAATATTTTTTTCTATGTAATTTTTTACGACTCAAGTTTCATGAATGGACTAAGATAATCTGGCTTTTCATTTGACATCATTTTAGACAGGAGGAATACAAAGACCTCTGTGTTCGCTCAAAGGTCAGTAACATTCAACGCAAATGTTTACATTGAATTACCCCCAAGCAACTACACGATTAGTCAGAATGTTGTGAGAAGTAACGTAGGCTAAAATGCGTGTGAAGTTGATTTGAAGGATTCATTTAAAAAGCATAGGATTGATTTTCTTACTATGGGCATACATGTTTCAATTACGATTTACGTGGAATTTCTAATTTCACCCACTGCACATGGCCCCTCATTTCAAGTCCATACCTTCGAAAAAAGAGTAGAGGTGAAACGATGGAGGAATCTACTTATAGGATGAAACCAGGACAATCCCAGATATACATTTTCATATATGTTGCTCTGATCTTTTAACAGCTTAAAATTATTTCCCCGGACCGAAAGCCACATAGCCCCGAACCTACCCGACCCGTCCAAATGATCCCCGGACCGACCGGACCGGAAATAATGTGCTAAAATCACCCCGACCCGGTTTCGGTCCGGTTCGGGGTAGGTCGGTCCGGGGAATTTCGGGATTCGGGGGCCCCCGCCAGGGCTCTAGTTAAAATGTTACAGAGTGGTTCATCACAAATCAACAACTCTGCATCCATGTGTCCCACACAGTTATTAATTATCCTAATACAAAATTCCTTGTTTTGTAATACATAGACAAGTTCAAAGCTTTGACAATCACAGATATAGTTTTCTAAGCCATATTAACAATGCTTGCAATGTTGCCAAAAATCTCAAAATGTGTGGAGAAATTGGGTGTCTTAAAAAAAGGTGTTTTGCTTATGAGGTGTTTCCCTTCTCCTCTCAAATATATTTGAGTTGGTCTTACCTCTAACAAGGTCTTCTATAACTTGTGATAGCACCAATACGACTTCCTCATTTTGCCGATCCGGGCTAGCTATTTGTGATGTGATGATACTGACAACACAAAATCACCCGCTCGGAATTGCATGCACAAACAATAATAAAATAAAAACAAAAGATGTCCCCCTGCATTTTGCGAGCATTGGAAGTGACGAACTTACACTGACATCTAATTAAAATGTGGATAATTAAAACATAGACTGTCCAAGAAACTCCCCAATACTCACCAAAAAATAACCCTACAAAACATAATCGATGAAAACTCCACCTATAAGTCGCCAAAAATAACTTTAGGAATAAAACTAAAAACTAAGAAACTCAAAAAACTCTAAAACGTATTACACAAAAGTATCTAGGCATATAGTAATTAGATTCATGAAAAAAATGTATACGCATAACTAACCCGCCCACCACATGGTCGCATTTCATAGGTTCGGTCCTAAAAACTATACATGTTTGTTTTGAGGAAAATAACAAAAAAGTGATACCTGTTTCATTCAACAGTAGTATTACATTTATCAATACATTCAGACCATTAAAAGTACACATTTTGGAAAGCTTATATAACAAAGCTGCCAAAGCAGCAAAGTGCAACCTTTATCCTACAGGGTGGGTCGAGAGAAATATACAGGGTTGGGTGTGACAAACAAAAAAGTTAACATGTTTCTTGTCATGTAAACTGTGTGGTTCCTTTTCTTGAATGATATGGAATTCAAAAGAAATATGGATTCAGAAGGTATTGCTTAGGCCCTTCACACAAGCAAGGAAAAACGAGTTCACAATACCTTGATGTTAAATATACAGGGTGGTCAAAATTATGCTTATTGGATATACTGTATAAAAGATTTTCATACTATTTTTCAGAGGAAATCTTTTACTGCGTCATTGATAATGGAAGCAGTGCTTTCAAAACAGATATACACGATGTACTTTGGTTTTACAGGGGGGATCAGAAATAAATTACCCTGGTAAGAGCGAAAACTTTGGGGATCAAGTGTCTTAATGCTACGGAAGTGAACTAATAAATATGTACAGAAAAGACAGTGTAGCCAGAAAGTCAATAGTGTATGTGTCTCTTCTAAAACCAGCATTCCTCTGTAAAATCTAAGGGTGAGAAAACTTTGAAGGCATTCCTCGATATTTCTCACATTTTAAAATAGGGTCCGCTCATATACACAGAAAATTTTTTCTGATATACACTGATGTATAAAGCATAATTTGTACTAAATGCATTAACACATTCACAATTAGTTTCATTTTAATAATATAAAAAAAATAAAGCATTTATTGTGACTGATATGCACGCTGAAGATTAATGTAAATTACACAAAAAATGTCATTAATTTCCATGAACCCTATACAATTTGAACCACCCTGTATATTATATCTATCATATCAAATAGTTCTTGCTTTTTTAAAACATGACCAGTGCAAAATAACCAGTCTCAGGTGTTGTATAACACAAGAAATAATAAACCAATGTGACCGCACTACATTTAGAAATTATGGCACAAAAAGGTATTTTTTTTCCACCCTGTATAATTTCACTCAACCCTGTATAAATGCATGGTGTTTTCTTTGTCAGAATTTTACAATCTTTACCTTTAGGTATCACCAATGCCTTATGAAAAAAGAAGGATTTCCTACTGTGAATACTTTTTCATGTAGAAAGGTCAGAAATGTGATGTCTTTTCAGTTTTTTATGTCAAGTCTATGGGCTCTCCTCCACCGACTGCTCCTCCACCGACTCCACCCTGACATACTTGACCATTTTAAAGTAACTTCACTATTATTCACTCAAATGAAATGGGACTTTTGCATTACAGAAAGAACCAATTAGCTACCAAATGACCCCAATTTGTTGTCATACATACAGTACTTCCTGAAATATTTTACTTTTGTTGGAATCATAAAATTTGTGGGGGACAAGTTGTATATATCCACCATATTTGAACACAGACCAACTTAGAAAGAGACATCATATAATTGTTTCCACACAAGAGAAGAGATGTATGGCATGCCATTATGTAGCGAAGGAATTTTCCACATCCGATGTACCGTTTAGCAAAACCATTAATGCGCATATTTGATAGCTCATTTGCATACCTAAGCCGTAAATACCACAGCATATCAGTTCACACAAACGATGTATGGCATAAGCCTTTTCTGTAAGCCTGAGAAATTTTGCCCTACCATCCGATGATAACGTTTCAGCGAAACATAATTGCACATATTAATAAGCTCCTTTGCATACCTAAGCCGCATATATATCATGCACTTTCAAAGTGCAAAAACAATGCATGCCAAGATGTACTTCATGTGGCAAAAGAATTTTGCATATCTAACGTACCCTTTCAGTGATACATTTAAAGGTGTATTTCGTGATTCTAGCACCTTCTGTTTTGTGCATGGTTCACTAGATATCCTTGAGAAAAGCTTATTCCCAAATTTTCAGTTGATTCTGATCTTGCGTTTTGGTGTTATGAGCAAATGTTCATATCACAGTTTCCCATAGACCACTGTACTGCAAGTTCTGTCCATTTACGGACAGAAAATACAAATGCGAATTTCTTCGAAAGGCGACCGAACTTGAACATCAGATTGGGCACATATACTATACTTAGCCGAACGGTTCAGATGATATAAAAATCTCAACTTTTTTGATGTAAGTCGGGGGACGAGGCTGTGGATCATGAAATGCCCCTTTAATTATGCATATTTAATTAGCTCATTTGCATACCTAAACTGTCTATATCACACACTTTCATTACGCAGAAAGAAGAAACGATGCATGCCATGATGCACTTCCATGAAGCGAAGGAATTTGTGTGCCCGATATAGTGTTTCAAAGATACAGCATACAGGGTTAACATTTTTCTCACAGACATACGGACATACAGACATACGGACGGAGCCCATTTCATAGTCCCTGTTCCAAACTTAGTTCGGCAGGGACAATTATGCATATTTCTTCACATCACTATGAGTGCTGATACAATGGATTTACTAATACTACTACTACATTAGAACTGGACACTACTGCTTTGTTAAAAACGTTACACTCATAGCAACTACAGACATACTATAGCCCACACTATTTTGGAAGCCATATTGAAAATCTGCATAAAACATAATGCCTGATATTTGCGACAGTAACATTTCTGAACAAACCACATGCCTGATGATATTCTTGGATGTCTAAGGATCATTTTATAATGGAGGGTCGTCTGGCGAAATCAACAAGAAAGTGCATTTTCCCATGCTGTAAGGTTTATGTATAATGGGGTTGGGCGGTAACATTTAAGCGTCCGCCAGCGAGCTTGTTGAATCAAGATGGCCGTCCGACCTCTAGCCTTTTATTTATCTAACTCTATGATATTGATGAGTTACCTTTCTTTGGCCCCATAATTCATTGATTGCTACTTTATTTCTCCTAGTATCTGCTGCATCTATGACATCATCATGCATAAGACTGGCTGTGTGAATCATCTCTGCTATGAGGGAGACTCTGTGCTGTGATGGTAATAGATGGCTGTTGACAACAAGGTTTGGCAAAGCATTCTTATTAGGCATCTTTATGTCAAACGCCTCTAAACGTGAAAAGAACAACTTAACACTGAGGATTCTGTGTTGGTAAAAGTATATTTACAAGTTCCTTAACCCCTAACCGGGACACATGCTAGGCAATTTCCTGAGCACATCAAGGACTTTACTGACCACCCGTCGGCAAACTTGTGTGGTCAGACCAGCTGATAGCGGGTTGCAGTTTCATTGAACAAGTTTGGTTTCAATTGAACTTCAACTTTTCAAATGAGGTTAATTTTACATTTTCAGCCTATTTTACAACTTGACCTCACATGACCTTTGACCTTAGTATGTGACCTTTGACCTTAGTGACCTTTGACCTTAGTATGTGACCTTTGACCTCATTAACAAATGAAGGATCCCATGTTGCACCTATGACTCAAGTTTGGTTCCAATTGAACTTCAACTTTTCAAATGAGGTTAATTTTACATTTTCAGCCTATTTTACAACTTGACCTCACATGACCTTTGACCTTGGTATGTGACCTTTGACCTCGTCAACAAATGGGGGATGTCATGTTGCACCTGTGACCCAAATTTGGTTTAAATCCATCAAAGTATGTGGATATTACAGGCAAATGTTAACCCTTTTTCACAACAGACAACAATAGACATCAACAACAGACAACAACCGACTACAGTGGACAAAGTGATCCCTATGTGTCTTTCTGCCTTAAGGCAGGCGACACAAAAACAGCCTCAAGGCGAGATATTATGTCTACAAATCTACTAGAGCAGGCTCCGGCCAGAATTGCTATGTCTCGCTAGCTTTCAGCAATGGTTCACGGTTCACCTTCACTGTGCTAAAACAATGGAACTGCTGAAGTGAATCTGGACTAGAAGTAGCCCAAAGTCTGGGTTAAGTTGTTAAAGGGAGGAGTGGACCCGATTTAAGTCCATACGTTTTCAATCTTGATTAGAATGGCATTCACCCAAAACAACCCATATCTAAAGGTTTCGCACCATATTCAAAACATTTTGGTGTTGTGAGAGCTAATCCCCATACAGTTAACTGAGTAAAATAATAGGGTGGTCGACCAAAAAATGGCACACTTCACTCATGATACATCCAAACCAAACACCTTTAGACCCTAAGAGTTTCACTGGGTAAATGAGAGAAAAACTAATAGCTTTTTTCTGATACCAAAATGTGACCACTTCCGGTTTAAAATCTGGAGGTCCCTGGGGATGAGGCTATTAGCAATTGGGCCATGGCACTTAATTCCTATCTCAACACAACAAAATTGTTTGTAACTGGAATTTTTTGTAAAAAATAAGGCCATCATAACGTTTGAAAGCTCACAAAGCCAGAAATTTCAGGAAATTTGCAATTGGGGGATGCAACTCAGTCCGATTCAAACAAGCAATTGTCAGATTCCTAGGCACGTCAATCATGTTATGGTTTATTCATCATTCAGATCTAAAGTGGGGTACATTTAATTAAAAGTGCTATCAGTGATTCGGATAAAGGCGCAAACAAAAAAAAATATCAAAAATCAGTTTAGCATTTTTGTAACAAGTACAGGAATCCTACCATGCCCTGCAAATGATAAGGACCAGAGCAACCTAATTAGGACAAAAATCAGATATTTTAGTCATTACTGTCCTACGGCGGAACCTTCAGATTTTGAATTCTGCTGTTTTCTTCCTTTACTGCCAATGTTCCACTGGAAAAAGTAACTTATGGGAATCATACAATATCCTTAACTTGTAAGAGATCTGCAAATTTGAAAAATTTTGACTGGGTCGGGGAAATCACTGATAGTGTCTTTAAGCAAACAGTTCAATGATCACCCGACTCTTGAGACATGGTGGTTGAAGGTGGAGATTTATAAGAATTCAAAAGTGTGGTTTTTCTTCAAATCCTGTTGAGTACACATATCGCTCCCTGCAACGTCATCAGAGGGTTCGTAATAGACGGCTCGGGCCTTGCCGTGCGACCAACGGAGAGAGAGAAAAAAATACATCGGTCCTCGGACCCGCTTGTATCGGCATGCCGCGCGGTTAGTTGAAGGCTAGGCCTAAACATGCACTTTGACTTGATAGGTGACCTTTGACTCCTCAAACAAACGAGGGATCCCAAAGGGCACATGATCCAAGTTTGGTTCCCCAATTGCACTTCAACTTTTCAAAATCTAGGTCAATGTTTTAGTCTATTTTACAACTTGACCTCACATGACCTTTGACCTTGGGATGTGACCTTTGAACTCATCAACAAAGGAGGGATCCCATTGTTGCACCCAATGATTCAAGTTTGGTTACATTGGAACTTCAACTTTTCAAATGAGGTCAATTTACATTTTCAGAATATTTTACACTGACCTCACATGACCTTTGACCTTGGCAGTGACCTTTGACCCTCTTCAACAAGTGGGGATGCCATGTTACATTGGGACCCAAGTTGGTTAATCCATCAAAGTATGAGGATATACAGGCAATTGTTAAACCCTTTTTCACAACAGGATTCACAACAAAGGACAACGACCTCAACCAGACAACTACAAGGACAAAAGGCATCCTAGGTGTCTTCCTGCCTGAGGGCTGGCGACCCAAAACGTAAAACAAAGCCCCCATTTTAATCATCACTGGGCACAACAAATGTAAGTTGGTTACTCTTATCTTATTTTTCTGAAAGTATAATCTTATCTTATTTAACAAAAGGACCAACATTTGCACCATGGTGCCACCCGAAGCAGTTTTAAATGCAGAGGTGGACCCACCAGGGAACCAAGCCATGGAAACACTCCACTCCTGTGCTCTATCATCCACCTCATTAGGCCCTCCACTTATAGACAGTTATCAACAGATTTTCCAAGGGCACTCGAGTAAAACTATTGAGAACCACTGGTCTAGTTGTATTGACAACTTGGGAAAGATATAAAGATCTTGTACCTCCAATGCAACACAGAATTACTATGAATTATTACAGCACAGGATGTTCACAAAAAATTACTGTTTTGTTTGCAAATAACATTTGAGACCGGAGCAAATTGGGGAAAATGTCTGGAGCCTTACCCACTGTTACTGTTGTGTATAGTGCAACCTTGAGCCATAAGCAGTTACTACCATGGACGGAAAGCTTGCCTTTACCATCAAAGTAGTACTGCGATACTTCTTGTAATTCACTGATTCAACATTGCGTTCCTGGAAAGCAACAGCAAGAGAACATTTTCTATAATCCCATTTGGCTTACCAACTGATATAAGGTAATTCGTTATTTTCCAGTGTCCATATTTTTACAGTAAGACAGCGTTCAAGCTGACTTACATTACGACAGGGCGTGAAAAAAAGTTTAGGGGTGAAAAACAGTCAAAATTCTTGCTTACTTAAATGTTTAGGGGTACAATGTCATTACAATTTTCAGATTTTGACATTTACAAACCTCCATATTTTCACTGATTTTTGCGAAATGAATTCAGGTTTTTTTGGCCAATTTTTAGCCAAAAATGGCCCATTTTCGGGTTGAAAAAAAATTTGGACATGCTACTTCTTGCGTGTATGAAACATGAACAATACAGAGTAGTGACTAATTACTTTATGCTAATCAGGTGATAGTGGTACATTGTAATATGCAAATTCATTAAATGTGGAGATCAATATAATTTTTATTTTTGTAAACAGGGTTAGAAAGTCGGCGGTCAGGGAAAATTGATTAGGAAAAAATATGCAATTTTCGCCCAATTTTTGTGATGGAAAAAGCCTAACCTCAATGGTTGAGTATGGTGATGCTTATTAGTCGGTTTTTGTCAGGATTTCAAGAGCTAAGAGTGATGGGGGTTATAAAACTGAATAAGCTGAGAAGTGTTCCTGAAAAAAAATTAAGTAAGTAAGTAATATGTTACCCCTACCACTAACATTGCGGAAGGGGCGTGAAAAAAATTAAAGGCTTCGCATAAAAAAAACAAATAAGTCCTCAAAAATGGGACTCCTCAGGGCTAAACAAATATTAAAAAACTTGTTTATAGCCAAGACCTCCCGTTGCTGCCCGATTTTTGCTTTTTAAATTTGGGGATCTCGGGCAGAAATCTGCCTGTACAGTGCTATGGAAAAATTTTCAAGTAAGAATTAGGCATATCGTAAGTAGTATTCACCTTAATGATATCCATGTACAGTTGTAATGTATTCTGGTTAGGTCTTCGGGGAGTACAGTTTGCACTGAATAAGGATTAGCATGACTCTGGACAATTCCTCCTGCACACAAAAGATATTAACAAGGGTCCAAGATCAGCCACAATAATTAAATTGGCCACTGGCACATATCTTCACAAAATATGAAATTTCAATTGCTCTCCAATGATAGTGGCCATTGGAACGGGAAGAAACAGAGAAAAGAACAGAGATATATTTATAAATACCAAAAAACGATAGGGACATTGATTATGAGGATAAAGACATCCAGGTAAATTTGTAGGCCAAACTTTTAAAGTTTTCCATAAAACTTAATCAACAAATGTGTATATTACATGAATATCATAGACTGTACTCATGATATTAAAACACAAAGATCACAGACCAGTCAAACCGGGGTGCATGCATGCCAGGGATAACAAGGCATACGGTGCGCGGTTTCTAGTGTTTTTAAACGCCATTTCCGTCATCTGCTGAATTAAATGTCGCTGGCGACATAATTATATAATCGTTATGTTTACACGTAAGTTTGAACAGAAGATTGGTCGTAGCATTTAAGGTGAGGGCTAACATATATACAAGTTTACAACCAGACAAAAAATTATCAATTTGAAAAATTTGTTGGGGCCGCCTATTTTTTAAAGGTGCCAGTGTCTCTTTTTAACCACATTGCACATTCCCAGAATGCATTTTAAAGCAACCTGATGTTATAATACACACAACACAAGCATGCTTGGATATCAATGAGTCATTTAATTTTGCCAGGTGTTAACCCAGTGATAAATTATAGGGCCTGTGTGGTAAGATATTCTCAGGGGGGATTCTTACAAAGATTTAACCCTTCGTACACCCATCGTTAAGCAAACGCTCATAAGTTTACTGCTAGATAGAATCCATATTACTTAGGATGCATTGAAATTAAGATGAGTATATGATACGTTTGCAAGATTGTGAAATCCCAACCCACCCCCCCCCCATTCACATTGTTGCAAACATAACTTTTGTTTAGGCACAGCACTGGGGGGAAAGAGTGAAGCAAGATTTTTACCTTACTCATTGGTTCCTATGGGACCAAAAAATTGCCACTACCTGTGGCACCCTGCCAAAATATCACTTTGAGAGCCCTTTTTGACATTCCAAAGTAGTGGGTAAAGTGTGGTGTTGGCAACACTGAAGGCCACTAAGAGACTTTATTTTAGTTGATTGCTTATTTTGAGAAATGACAAAAAACAAAAACAAAACAAAAAAAGCAATGCAAGTGCATTCAATTTCACAGAAAAAAATGACACTAAGTGTTAAAACCTGCCTGTCAAACAGACATGTGAACAATGTTTTTGTCATTTCACACAAAACAGGTACAGGGTGTCTCAGAAAGAACGTTACCCTCCAGAAACGGCCATTTTTGCTTACTTAATCAATTCTTATCCTCATTTTAGCTTTATATTATAAAAATATGCACTTTTATGAACTTATGGTGAAAACAAGAAAGAAAACGGTGCTAAAATAACCAAACAATGACTATTTCCCTAAAAATGATGCAAACCTACTTTGTCCACGGCTAGCAATAGCAGAGAAACATGTACATTGTAATTCTTATGGATTTGAGCACACGAAAGTCCTCAGATTTAATTAATTTGTTCACATGTAATGCCTAAAAGCACCTGAAACATGCACTTAATTTGTTCTTCCGAATGAAGTGACCTAAATCCCTTCACCCGTCTCCCATCATAATGCAAATATGAATTTGGTTAAAGCGTACTTTCAAATAATGGCATTGGGCGTGACTCCTACAATGGAATTGCTCTTGGGTTAAAGGACCATCGTTCATCGTGAATGGGTAAAGTTTCCCTCAAAATAGGGTTACCAGTATGATGGCAATCAAGGGGAACAGAGAAAAAAATTCTAGAGCATGGCAAGACTCTAAAAAGGTGCAAGGAGAGAGATACTGTTGTCAAAGAACAGGACAATCATCCGCAAATAATGCTGCAGTGCATAGAGAACTGAACATTACACTCTAGAACCAGCAAGGAACCTTGGAATTTGAGAGTATTATTGGCCAGGAGGGTCTTAAACATGTTTATGTTGGGGATATTTGCATCCATGGTTTCTTCTGCTAATGCTAGCCGTGGACAAAGTAGGTTTGCATCATTTTTAGGGAAATAGTCATTGTTTGGTTATTTTTTCACCGTTTTCTTGTTTTCACCATATGTTCAAAGAAGTACATACTTTCA